>JACXGI010008904.1:11487-32206 GCA_016801175.1 Esox masquinongy
TTCCCTAGGTTCTGCCCACCCCCTTCCCTAGGTTCTGCCCACCCCCTTCCCTAGGTTCTGCCCACTTGGTTTCAACTGCCTCCCATTGAAAATAACAGCCAGTCTGAAATCTTGGTTTACTGTAGTTAGAAAAATAATTCTTAATGCCACAATTTAATATTTTGCACTACTAGTAAAATACTATTATTTGGTTACCACTGTTGCTGTAACTATGTAGTATTAACATAAATTACACATTAAATGTCCAGTATACAGGCGTACTCTAAAATAAAGTGCTACTTTGCAATTTAGCTACAGTGGCATAGTCCCTACGTGCAAAACAACATCCTGTTAACAAATGCATATGCATTTCTTTAGCAAGAAAATCAATACATCCATGAAAACTACTGATATTTTTCCTACAAACGTCACTGAGTGTATGGTTCACCCATACAGACATGTAAAGTGCTTTTTTCAGACCCACATTACTTCCTGCAGCCAAACTGGTGTACCATGCCAGATGACACAGTATGGTGAAATGCATGCTGGTACTGTTTGAAAGAGATTGCTATGTTTTTGTGTGAATGTTTGGTTTATGATATGCAAATTTAGTACACTGATACAAACATTACACTATCAAAAAAGTAAGGAATAACAAATTACAAAACTGTGCAAATTATAAAATGGTTCAAATGTCTTTTGGGTAGCTATATATTTTTCGTTACGGGGTGGAAAATGTCAACAAGATTGCAACAAACACAAAGACTGTAATTTAATAGTTCCTTCATCAGAGAATTATATTTTCTTTTTAAAAGTTCCAGTGGCCAACTGTGAGTGTTTGGTTGGTGGCAGTTGTGGGATCCAACGAGTGGTGCCCATGGAGTTAGTGTCTGTCGATAGGCTGTATCTTGTTTTAGATCCAGAGGTTGATTCCATTTCCAGGGGTTTGGGGAGTGGCGAGTGGGTAGCTAGGGGAAGATTTATATAATTTTCTGAAGGATGGAATTGGGCACTTCTAGAGTCTCATCCTTTACCAGGACAATGTCATAAGAGTCCAGATATTTCTCCAATCGCTCCTCCACCTGTCAGGAAAAAGAGAAAAATGACAAAGATTGGCACAGGCTCACACAGCCTATCATACATTAATATCCTGCACTACAATCAACCACATATTTGCAAACTTCTGACACTTCTAACAATTTGGGGAGAGGGGGCCATTTAGGGGGGCACCTTGTCGTTGAGGTAGCCGATCTTGAGGATGTTCTCCACATTAGGCACGCCATCGGCCATGTTGAGGTCACCTAAGGAGTCTCCCAGCAACACAATGTTGCAGTTGTCCTTCAACTGTTTGAAGTACTCTGTGTGTCGCAGGGCACCATCATGCTTGTTGAACACATGGATGAGCTCCCCCTTAAAGCCCCTCAGCTCACCCTGGTAGAAGAAACCCCTTGAGTTTGGATCTGAGACACATGATGCTATATGCACTTCAGACACCCAAACCGATCAGGACACAGCCCCGTCAAGTTAAAGAACGGTCAGCCCCGTCAGGTTAAACAACAGTCAGCTCCATCCTCAACATGTACAATGTTCTCCACCAAGGACAGGTGGACTTACGTTCTCGTCAAAGTCCATGAAGTTGGAGACCACCTTAACGTTAGGGTGATAAACCCCCGCCTGCCGGATGATCTCCTCCAGGACATCTCCCAGGCCCGCGGAGAAGATGAACATTGGCACGTTGTGCTGCTGCAGCCGGTCAAAGAACTGCTCATAGCCCTCCCTGTGGGACACCAATGTATGCATTCACACCACCGGCAGCTAGCTGGCATTAAATTAGACAGACAAATAAATAAATGAAACCACAGACATTTTGTGGACTTTGTGTTCATGAATAATAATGGCCACTATGGCTTAACTTGGGATGAGTCATGGATAGTGCATGGCTGCACCCCTGTTGGCTAGTATTTAAAATCTCACATTTTTCTACATGTAAATAATTTAGCAGATTCTTCCATCCAGAGCAATATCCTGTTTTTATTTTATTTATTTTTTTACCTCAGGCAGACGTCAGAGTCTCTCACCACCTCTGGGAGTTTATCTTTCTGTAGCCTCTGCTCCACAAGTAACGTGTGGGACTTAAAATACCTGTCAACAAGTTTGTCAGTGCTGATTAATCAACATTTGTTATTTGTCGATCATTAAAGAGGAACATCAGCAAATGTCTAAAATGTGTTATGTGCTTAAACCCTCCATGGTTTAGCTGGTTCTATACGATTAGCTACACCTACAACACCAACTCACTGAAAAAGTCAATATTACAATGAATTTATTGTATAATGGTTTTAAACACACATTTTGTATACTAATCAAAAAAACCAAACAGAATCCAAATTGACCTCAGAATGCACTAATCACTTAGTACTTGTGTGTGTCTGTGTATATACGCTCACCATTCTACTATAAATGGATACTTCTCCTCCATTGTTAGATGAGGGTCGATCTCTATAGGGTAGTATGTGTTCTTAAGCTCCAGTAACTAAAAGATACATGGAACATTAATAAGCATTAAAGGGGCTATTCATAAAATGTACACCAAACCAGATGTTGTATAACCTTAACTACTATTGTAGCTACAGAAACAAGCTTGCATGGACATGATTTATTTGCAATATTAATTGACATTTTAGCACACTAAGCATAATTAGCATGGGAAGAGAACAGATTCAATCGGAGTACATGAACTGTGGTTAAATAGCCTGGCTAATAACAAGTCATGTTTATTTAGCCTGCAAACATCAAGGATAGCTCATGCAGGGATACAAGAATAGTTGCTTTATTGATTAAGCATTCTCCCACTGTATATACAGCTGGGCTCTATATAAGCAGAAGAAATACCAGTACAAAAATAGTAATGAACATACTTTTATCCTGCAATCTTCAGTGACCAGCTTGCAATTGTCAATGATATCTATGTGGAGTAAACAACATTAGTCAGACAGGTCAGAGACTGTCAAAGGCAGGCCATATATTTCACCAAGCTGGGTCTATGAGGAACCTACTATGGCACGTGGGGCAGCGTTTTCCGTTGATTGCGAACCGGCTTAAAGTCATGTCAAAGTCAGTGATAATCTGAAGACAAAAACCACGAGACTTAGTAATGATAATCACACTGTCATCACAGGGAGGCACTGATAAACCAGGAGACTTAGTAATGATAATCACAATGTCACTTAATTCAATACACATTTTCAGTTTATTTTTGCACATATTTCCCATATTACTGTACCTGTAGTTTGGAGGCTCCACCCTTGATCATCCCACAGATAATCTGTTCCACCTGCTCTGGGTCCCTCATATGGACTGTGTTCTTCTCAAACTCTGGCATCTAAAAGAGAAAAAGAAGAGAGATGCAAGTAGGCTTCTAATTCACTTCCACAGTTGCATGCTACCCTGTTGCATCAAAAAATTAACAATACTATTTCAGCAAATCATTCAACAAACCGGTCCTCTTGAGCGGGGGAAAAAAAGGAAAGGTTAACTAGAGGGAAACTTGAGGGGGCGTGGGGGGGTTAAAAGAGGGTGCTGTCATATTTTTCCACGGTAAGATGAGCCAGCACAAGTAGACAAGATATCCTATGTCCACAACCCCATCCTCCCCCTGCTCCATCTTCTGCGCCAGGACTGTGGAACTGCACGTGTTAGGGATCCTTATTCCTTACCGACCACTACCCATACAACCCTGACCAGGAGCGGGGGAGACCTGACACTGGCAACTTCCAGGGCTGCATAGCATCGAGTTGGAGTTACAGAGGTTGAGGTGGAGTTACAGAGAATGAACTACAACCAGTCTAACTACTTACAGAGCACATTTTGTTACACACGATGCATTTCAAAGTGTCAGAAATAAAGGTGAGAGACGAACTACACAGTTCCAATGGCCTGCACCATAGAGATTGAAAGCAGCCTCATCAAACATGTCTTCTAAACTTTGGGACAAATAAAAGGCAGGTCAGTGCAGGAATGAAACAATACATGAATCCTACTTCCAGTTGGAGAGTATTCTCCTAATCCTCTACTGTACTTGGCTCCCAAGATTGCATGTTTACGGCTGCTAGTAAAGAACAACCTTGACAACAACCGTGGGGGGGGGAGCTGGTGATTACATAAATTTAGAAATCTGACCAACCAAGGGACAGAAAGCCAGCTCCTTTTTAGAACATTTAATTTGTTTACATCATATGTTGACACAGTATTCACTAGATAAACATACTATGAAGTCAACATCTTCCAGATATTCAGTGCAATATTTGTCCAACTATCTAATGGACATTATTATAATATTGTAGCCCAGTCATTTTTTCACACTCCGTTTGTAGCTGGTGCTAATAACAGGACAATGAGTAACACACACACACACACACACACACACACACACACACACACACACACACACACACACACACACACACACACTTACCTTTTTTCTCTGGTCTTGTGCAAAACAAGTAAAGGGAGTGAAGAAAAGGTTTTCTGTCAGCAGCAGGCTTATATAGGGAACGCAGCATAGAGAGGGCGTCACCCAAAATAGATTAGATCAGATAATACCTCCCACTTCAAAAAGCCAGTGACGCACTGAGACAAACACTTGGATGCATATGGTACACAAAGATTAAATGCACTCGCACACCCACAAACACACACTTCACTATACTTGTGAGGACATTTTCGGGAATACATTATATTTCCATTAAATTTATATTTTCCTTCAGCCCACAAATCTAAAACAAACTCATAAACCGACCCCTAAAAATAGCATTTTACGTTTAAAACGTCATCACACGTAGGCTAAATTAAATGAGGTAACACGCACGTACACACAAGTTTGTCTTTCCCTCTTGTGGAGAATTCAGACCTAACCCTAATACAGAAATCCATTTTCGCTATTTCCTAGCCCTAACTCTAAATTTAACAAAGAAATCATAACTTTTATACTAATCATAACTTTTTATATTAACTTAATTTAGCCCTAATGCCTACCAAAAAATCTAACCATTAATGCCTAAACCTAAAAGGAACAACAATTCTAACTTAACCCCTAAGCCAGAAATTCTATTTTCACCAGGGGGGCCTGCTAAACCTGAGGAATTATATGTAGGCTATACTTAGGAGCATTGGGTAATTACTTCGGTCTACCACATAGTATGTTAGGACATGACCCTAATGTACCTCACCTACAGGGTCAAATACCTTGTTGCGCAACGTGGGCACAAAGTCCTAATCACATCTGTCCAAAATAAGATTAAACACACCTATCTTATCATTGATTGATCAAATAATTAGACGCAGAAAGGTTGGTCAATCATTTTCAGGTCAGAATTTTCTCATTAATAGTGACAATTGAGATACAGTATGTATACCAGACATTCAACCTTCCTCCATCTGAGCCCTCTAAAGCATGTGTGCGCATATGCAGTCTTTTATGAAATTGACTGTAAATGACAAAAGGATTTACAAAAGCAAGTTACAACTAGTTTTGCAGGAGCTGTAGTCCCATAAATAGGCTTAAGTTATTAACAATGGTTGGAAAAGCTGTCACACATTGATTGTCCTAAGGGAGTCTATAGAAGTCCATTGATTCAACTGAGAAGAGTAACACTATGAGAAACACTATTTAAAACCCATTGTCAGTTTTGTTACTTTTCCAATAGCTGTCAAAGTGCTGGCTCAACATTCCATTCTACAGCTGACCAGAGGTAAACTAGAAAAAAAAAAACTACCTCAACTTTAACACAGTACAACTGGCCCACCACCACGCTACTGCAAATGTAGTTCCTGTATTAGTTTTCTGTATAGACTTTCAAAACAATTGGCACACTATTTTATAAAAAGGCTTCATAAAATAAACACAGGTAGGCCTAATGTGGAATATATTGTAGAAAATGTATATATCAATTAAGTGTTGAAAATGTTGGCAAGGGGATCAACCAAAATAACATTCATCAAATTATAAAATGTCTTATTTGTAAGGGTGTACTTTGCAAATCCATTTCAAATCTCCTTCCAGCTGAAGGTCCCACCTTGCAAACCAATCACTGGTTTAGAAGACAAAGAGAGATCAGTGTCTCCTTCCCCAAATGACCTGCTGCACACCTGAACCTCAAACTGATTGTGACTGGTGGGGATATGTCGAAGACAAGGCAGCCCAACCCTGTGCCTGGAGATCTGCTGTCCTGTATGTTCTCGCTAACCCTGATTCATCACTCCTAATTCTAACAGTTAGCTGAATCAGAAGTTAGTGGTGTTGGTGAACCTACAGGACGGTAGATTTCCAGGAAGCACGCAGTGAGATCTTTGAGAACTGTGTTATTGTGGTGGAACTTGGGAATTTCCGCTGGGGGTGCAACAGTATGCCCGATCCGAGGTATGATACGTCACTGGGTCATTGTCTTGCAGAAGAACCACTTGTAGCCAAAATCAAATAAAGATCTAACACAATATGTCCAATAGCATATAATGTTCTTTTACGCACCAGATCATTTATACTATTTAGCAAACTCCAGGGACTTTCATTTGTTAGCAGCTCCAACAGGCTTTATTTCCTCGCAAAGCTCCCAAATAAACTATTAGCATGGAGTTGGCATCTAACTGTTGCCCTTGGACTGCCTTCTGAACCATCTTCGTTGCTGTGTGTCGGGGCAAGCTCTTGGGTTTTCTACATGGTAGTTTTACCACTGTTTCAATGATTATAAATACACGGCTCAAAAAAAATAAGGGAACACGTAAATCACACATCGGGTCTAGATGAACAAAATATTAAAGATCAAAATCTTTACAGTACATTGTGTAATTCATTGAGAACAAAATGATGTAACAACGGTCAATGGAAACCAAAATCACCAAACGACTGAGGTCTGGATTCAAACTCACACCGAAAATCAAAGTAAACAATTGAAATCACAGGCTGTTCCAACTTGTGTGAATTTCATCATGGCAACTCATAATGTGACTCAGTAGTGTGAACTGCCCCCAAGTGCCTGTATACACTCCCGACAACATCTGGGCATGCTCCTAATGAGACGGCAGATGGTGTCCTGGGCGATCTCCTAGACCTGGATCTGGGCATCAGTGAGCTCCTGGACAGTCTGTGGCACTACTTGGCAGCATTGGATGCACCAACATATTGGATTGAGGTCCGAGGAACATGAAGGCCAGTCAATGGCATCAATGCCTTCGTCATCCAGGAACTGCCAACACACACTGGCCACATGAGGCCGGGCATTGCCTGCACCAGGAGGAACCCAGGGCCCACTGCGTCAGCATAAGTTCTGATGATGGGTCTGAGGATTTCAGCCCCGTATTTAACAGCAGTCAGGGTACTGTTGGCTAGCATGTGGAGGTCTGCGTGACCCTCCAAGGATATGCCTCCCCAGACCATCACTGACCCACCGCCAAACCGGTCGTGCTGGATGATGTTAAAGGCAGAATAATGTTGACCACGGCGTCTGCAGACTCTTTCATGTCTGTCACATGTGCTCAGTTTGAACCTGCTCTTATCTGTGAGGAGAACGAGGCCCCTCATGCCACCCTCATGTAGTCTGTTTCTGACAGTTTGGTCAGAAACATGCACACCAGTTGCCTGCTGGAGGTCATTTTGTAGGGCTCTGGCAGTGCTCCTCCTGTTCCTCTTCGCACAAAGGAGCAGATACCGGTCCTGCTGCTGGGTTGATGCCCTTCTACGGTCCTGTCTAGCTCTCCTAGTGTAACAGCCCATCTCCTGGTATTTCCTCCATGCACTTGAGACTGCACTGGGAGACACAGCAAACCTTTTTGCGATGGCATGTATGGATGTGCCATCCTGGAGGAGCTGGACTACCTGTGCAACCTGAATGGGCTGCAGGTACCGCCTCGTGCTACCTGTAGTGACAAGGACACTAGCAAAACGCAAAACTAGAGAAGAATCAGTCAGGAATGATAATCGTCTGTGGCCAGCAATCGTCTGTGGCCACCACTTGCAAAACCATTCCCTTTTTGGGGGTTGTCTTGCTGTTGCCTCTCCAACTCTCCTGTTGTCACTTTCACTTGCACCAAAACAGGTGACACTGATTCACAATTGCTTATGCTTCCTAACTGGACAGACTGATATCCCTGAAGTTTAATTGACTTAGTGTTATACTGTGATGATTATGTGTTCCCTTAATTTTTTTGAGCAATGTATGTTTACCCTAAGTGGTGAGCGTTATGTTTCGCCCATTGCCTGATTTACAGTTGTGCTCATAAGTTTGCATACCCTGGCAGGAATTTTGGCATTGATTTTGAAAATGACTGATCATGCAAAAAAACTGTCTTTTATTTAAGGATAGTGATCATATGAAGCCATTTATTATCTCATAGTTGTTTGGCTCCTTTTTAAATCATAATGATAACAGAAAGTACCCAAATGACCCTGATCAAAAGTTTACATACCCTTGAATGTTTGGCCTTGTTACAGACACACAAGGTGACACACACAGGTGAAAATGGCAATTAAAGGTGAATTTCCCACACCTGTGGCTTTTTAAATTGCAATTAGTGTCTGTGTATAAAGTCAGTGAGTTTGTTAGCGCTCACGTGGATACACTGAGCAGGCCAGAGACTGAGCCATGATGAGCAGAAAAAAACTGTCAAAAGAACAAGGCAATGGTACATTATAAAGATGGAAAATGATATTAAAAGATATCCAAAGCCTTGCAAATGCCAGTCAGTACTGTTCAATCACTTATTAAGAAGTGGAAAATTTGGGGATCTCTTGATACCAAGCCAAGGTCAGGTAGACCAAGAAATATTTCAGCCAAAACCACCAGAAGAATTGGGTCAACAAGGCCTTATAGTGAACAGAATACCATCTCCATTGTAAAGCATGGTGGTGGCTCACTGATGTTTTGGGGGTGTGTGAGCTCTAAAGGCACAGTGAATTTTGTGGAAATTGATGGCAAGATGAATGCAGCATGTTATCAGAAAATACTGGCAGACAATTTGCATTCTTCTGCACGAAAGCTGCGCATGGGACGCTCTTGGACTTTCCAGCACGACAATGACCCTAAGCACAAGGCCAAGTTGACCCTCCAGTGGTTACAGCAGAAAAAGGTGAAGGTTCTGGAGTGGCCATCACAATCTCCTGACCTTAATATCATCACTCTGGGGAGAACTCAAACGTGCGTTCATGCAAGACGACCAAAGACTTTGCATGACCTGGAGGCATTTTGCCGAGATTAATGGGGAGCTATACCACCTGCAAGAATTTTGGGGCCTCATAGACAACTATTACAAAAGACTGCACGCTGTCATTGATGCTAAAGGAGGCAATAAACAGTATTAAAAACTAATGGTATGCAGACTTTTGAACAGGGGTCATTTCATTTTTTTCTTTGTTGCCATGTTTTGTTTTATGATTGTGCCATTCTGTTATGACCTACAGTTTAATGTGAATCCCATAAGAAATAAAAGACGTGTTTTGCCTGCTCACTCATGTTTTCTTTACAAATTCCCCAAGGGTATGCAAACATTTGAGCACAACTGTATGAAAATCTGCAATCATTGCATTTGGGTTATATACTTTTTCCCACAGTGAAAGATGCCTAGAATTAGATTCAACTTTATTGTCATTGAACAGTACGAGTACAGTACAACGAAATGCAGTTAGCATCTAATCAGCAGTACAAATAGAAGAGGGCAGGAAATTTACAAAGAGGGCTGGAAAGTATTAAGTAAAGTGTATGTTACTAGTGGAATGTATAGATGAGCAAAGAAGGCAAATATGGCGAGGGCAGAAAATTTACAAATTTACAAGTATATGCAAGTGGGAATTAATAGTTGTGCAATGAGGCAAATGCATGTACAACTGGCAATTCTGACTGTGCAATTAAGCAAGTTGGAGGTGTAAGGTAGTCTGTGTAGTCTGTGCAACTGAAACGCAGGGATAGCAGCAATGAACTTCCTGAGGTAGACGTATATGTAACAGCTAAAAAAAAGAAAAGCAAGTACAATGGTCATTCTGACTGTACAGTGCAGGCAAATTGAAGGTGTAAGGTGGCATGTGCAACTGAAATGCAGGGATAGCAGCAATGAGGTTCCCGAGGTAGACTAGTAGTACAAGGGAGTAGTGCAACAAGGTCCCTGAGAGGCAGTACTAAGCAGTGGGCAGGTGGGTGTGGTTAGAGATGGGATGGGTTACAGGGTTCAGCAGGGTTACAGTAGATGGGAAGAAGCTGTTCCTGAGCCTGCTGGTGCAGGAATGCAGAGACCTGTACTGCCTGCCTGATGGGAGGAGGGCAAACAGTTTATGGCATGGATGTGTCTCTGATGATACCGCACGCCCTGCGCAGACACCGCTTTGCATGCATGTTACCTCATTTTTATATACAATTGAAACCTGAAACAGTCGAATGCCATAAAAGTTCCTTAAGACTGGGATGTTCTTAAATAAATGTTAATCAAGATTACATTTTTTGTCGTTAAGAATCCTTAGAGGTGTCACTCATTTGAGAAATGTTATTAGTATAAAGTATTTTTATACAGCCTTTTTTGCTCATCTTTATGAAAGGTGACAGTCATTTAGAATTGTGACAATGTATTTGACTACTCCAGTGAACTCCAGTGACTACTCCACTGAATAGTCTTCCTCAAACATTTTCATGACCCAGATTTGTTCACCAAAGACAAAGTTTACTGAGGACACAGTGCTGCACCAGAGAATGAGGGTTTGAGTTCAACAGTTTGTATTCAGTCTACTTTCAGCCATTGTGCAACAACAGATTAGAGAAGATGATGCGAGGCCTTTGGCCAAAGATATCAATACATAGAAGCATGGCTAAATGTGGCCATTGACCTAAGCCTTTGTAACAACATAGCTTCAGGTTACGTCAGGGTCTCTTAAACAGTGGGGCCATTTAAAAATGGGGTATTGAGGAAAAAAAGGTTAGTTTATAGACCACGGGTTACAACAATTACATCCAATAGCCACTGCATTGTGAATAAACAATTCAAGCTAGAAAAGATAACTCCAACTCATGTCATTCAGAAGAATGTACAATGATGAGCCAAAACATTATGACCACTCACAGGTGAAGTGAATAACATTGATCATCTCCAAACAAGGGCACAATTCAAGGTCTGGGTAGATTAGATGGTAAGGGAACAATCAGTTCTCATAATTAATGTGTTGGATGCAGGAGAAATGAGCAGGAGTAAAGACCTGGGCAACTTTGACCAAATTGTTATGTTCACACGACTGAGTCAGAGCATCTGACCCGGCAAGGCTTGTAGGGTGCTCCCGGTCAGCAGGGGTGAGTAACTACCAACAGTGGTCCAAGGAGGGACAAACTACAAATCAGCGACGGGGTGTTGGGCACCCAAGGCTCATTGATGCGCAAGGAAAATGAAAGCTATCCCATCTGGTCCGAGCTGACAGAAGGTCTACTGTGGCACAAGTCGCAGAAAATGTTAATGATGTTTACGGGAGTGCTGTGTCACAACACACAGTACATTACACCCTGCTGCGTCTGGGGCTGCATAGCCAATGACGACATGTGAACGGGCCTGTGATAACGTGGAGATGTGATGGGGCAGGATGAATTGATGGCAGGATGAATGCAACATGTTATCAGAAAATACTGGCGGACAATTTGCATTCTTCTGCACAAAAGCTGTGCATGGGGCGCTCTTGGACTTCCCAGCATGACAATGACCCTAAGCACAAGGCCAAGTTGACCCTCCAGTGGTTACAGCAGGAAAAGGTGAAGGTTCTGGAGTGGCCATCACAGTCTGCTGACCTTAATATCATCGAGCCACTCTGGGAAGACGACCAAAGAGTTTGCATGACCTGAAGGCATTTTGCCAAGACGAATGGGCAGCTATACCACCTGCAAGAATTGTGGGCCTCATAGACAACTATTACAAAAGACTGCACGCTGTCATTGATGCAGAAGGGGGCAATACACAGTATCAAGAACTAAGGGTATGCAGACTTTTAAACAGGGGTTTTGTTTTATGATTGTTCCATTCTGTTATAACCTACAGTTGAATATGAATCCCATAAGAAATAAAATAAATGTGTTTTGCCTGTTCACTCATGTTTTCTTTACAAATGGTACATATATTACCAATTCTCCAAGGGTATGCAAACTTTTGAGCACAACTGTAAGTATACATTTAAGTGGAAGGTATGTGCTCTAAGAGCTCTTCTGCTTGAAGGATCACTACAAATACAAAGGAAGTCAGCCCTGAAACAGACCTTTATTCACGCAATAAGACGAGCGGGTGTGGTATTCAGCCAATACAGCACGGCAAAGGCAGGGGTGGCATTAATGCTGGATTCTATGTTTTTCAAGTAGAAAAAAAACATCAAAACTGTCATCCATTCAGAAAACGCAGTTATCTGAAAAGCCTGATCCTCCAGACATGCTCCCTCTTTGCCTGTCAATGCAGTTTGGGAAGGTTGTGCGGCAGGACAAGCTGTGAGTTGCATTTTCCTTGCTAGGTTATGTCATTCATTAAGATTGAAAACTTCAGAGTCATTGTTATTTTATGTCAGTCCACATCACATTTTTGTAACTTTGCGAAACATGGCCTGGCTGGCCTGCTTTTTTTTCAGGGAGGTAGGCCTAGTACTCATTAGGAAAGTGCTTAGTTAGCATATCATTCTAGCTTCTGTGACAATTAAATTAAATCAAATAGTTAAATCCAGAGGTCGATTATTTTAAATATAAACAAATAACATCAAAAATAATAATTGAATAAGTAATTCAAACAATTATCTATGTGTGTCAAAAGCTTGTAATTTTTTTAAACTCACATAGCATTCCATAAGTTCTGTATGTTCACATAGCATTCCATAAGTTCTGTATGTTCACATAGCATTCCAATTTTTTCCCCAGCATTCTAGAGCACAATGCTCCATGTTTGCATGCATTAAAATGCATGTATTAACTTTGAGATGCATTGTGCCTAAGAACAGCTCTTAACCGCAGTATACTGGCCATATACCACACACCCTCTGGCCTTATTGCTTACATATGCCATTAGGATGCAATGAATATACCTAAGCATGAGACACTCGCGCTTAGCTTGATTTAAAATAAACCTGTTTTTCTTATTTAACAGACTTTTGAAATTAGGTTCAAGTCATTTTCATTTGTTTGAATGCAATCATTTTCTTGCCTACCATCTAGTGGCCAGTGATGCTAAATACAAGAGATCATTTCCAACCCAAATAACCATAACCAAAACCTTAAGTATATTTCTGTGGGCCTGGGACATCCCATGAGCAAACCTGCTGCAACAAGATTCTATGAAGTGGAAGTTGTTTTTAACCAACAGTTGAGACCATGTCTCATGTCATATTGCCTCCAGCATGTCTAACAGGACCAACTTCCTTTTTACAAAAAAATATTCTGCACTAAACTAAATATCAGTCACTTTGATGTCTAAAAATCACTGCACTCTCCAATGATTACAGTAGTTACAGAATACACCATTAGTGGGCAGACTTGTTCGAAGTAAGCAGCAGTTTACAGTTAGCTTATTTCACTGCCCATACAGTAACTCCGCCTAGTTTGCAAGCTAGCAGATTAAGCTGTACTGCACCAAAATTAAAGACCCGTTATCAGGAAACAGAAGTGATGTCTCACAACCTACAAATTTTGTCTAAAGAGATGTTAGAGCTCTCTAGTGAATCTACAATTGCGACGTAGAACAATGGGCTAGAATTAGAACATTCAAGATGTGTTCTGAAGACGAGCTGTATTGTTGAACCTAGGTGCCCAGGCTGGTTTCAGAGGAAAACAAAATAGCATCGGAGAGTCTTTGACAGCCAAAAAAATGTTACATTACGGCACAGAGCACACAAAATTGGTCTGTTACAGATTTACATATACTATGTTACGCATTCCCCTGTCACCATGTTGAGGTACCAATGCACTCAATAGAGCAGAGCGAAAAATGCCCTCAAATTTGGCCGTTTTCTTCACAATTACTTCGAAACTATAGCAAGCACTTTGGATATAAACTAATATAATGAAACTGGCATTCCTGACGGATGCAATAAACTAAATAAAATATGGGACAAATGGTGTTAAAATGTAATCTTTATTATAAGATAACATTATGAAACTGGCATTCTTGATGGGTGCAATAAACTAAATTTAATATGGGACAAGTGGTGATACAAATTTAAGGTGTCAAACCTAGAGCTAATGCTGTCTACCGAACTCAGTGCACTAATGTTAACCATTGCAGAAAAGCTATATTAGGTTGAATTTTACTACATTTTACTTTGACGAGCATTCAGTGTGTCAACGGCCACTTCCAGCATCCCTTTTGGGTTGGAGATTTGCTCAGCAAGCAAGGAAACCAGTTAACTACAGCGGCTTAACTATTAGCTACGTCCTTTTTATGCCCATTGCGATATAAAAAAATTGTGCTTCCACCAGTGTACACAGTGCAACACTCCTTAGATAGATGTAGAACTGTTTCCCATATTTAGCAAGAAAACATCTGAATTTGTTAAAAAAAATTTGTCTGATTAATTCTGACTTCTCAGGGCAAGAAACTTGTTTCATTAGGCCTTTTTTTTTTTTTTACCTTAACTACTAGTGCAGCTATCACATGAATGATTCGCTAGATCACTGCTGACGGCCATTGCACTATATTGCATAAGCCATTGCAGTAGAGCCATCATCAAATGGAGAAGCCCTTCATATACTGGGCACAATGCCATAAATCACAAGACAAAGGTCAACTCAGAACCTCAGTCAACTGTTGGACAGACCAGGGAATCTGGCAGCCAGCAGGTAATTCCTAGAAGAAGCATGGTTTGAATAAATTCTTAGCCACCATCCATCCCAAGACATACCATTTATGATAGTTTTTTTTTTTTTAAACAGAATACTCAAGGTAATTTCAGGATTAGAATATTAAGATCCAACAAATTCTGGTCCATCAATTTTGAAAGAAAACAAAAACTTCAAAAACAAAAAAATCAAAAAGCAATCAAAAACAAAAAGCAAGCAGAAAAAAACTACTTGTATGCAGGTCCATTTGTACTGGCACAGGACAGACAGAACTTCTTATAGGAGCCTATAGGAGCTAACATTAGCTTGCCATTTTAGCTCCCTTTATACAAAACTAAATTTCTATTTTAATAGCCTATCCTGCCCATGGTATAACTACATAACTGAGTGAATAAATGCTGGTTACACTGGACAGAGATTTATGTGTAGCTTATTACTTGGTAGATAACTTGCTGCTTGATGGAGAGCTTGCCTGTAAGAGAAATTATGTCAGAACACTTAAGGGTACATTATCAACATGTGTATGAACTGCTTGAAAGCGATGCCACCCCACAAGACATTTGCCCTCTCCACTATATTTAATCTTTTTTTTAATATTACATTCACAAAACCATGATTGCTTGAATGATGTTAAAAAACGAATTCAGCAAAACACTGTAACCGTTGTTACATCATTTTGTTCAAAATGAATTACACAATGTACAGTAAAGATTTTAATCATTAATATATTTCCTTCATCGAGACCCAATGTATGATTTCAGTGCTCCTTAATTTACTTGAGCAGTGTATAAAAATACAGCCTCGTGACTGCCTGCTTTACTGGCATTAACACTTTGTTCCTTATGTTGAAAGAACAGCAAGATACTCCAAATGCCACACCTAGAATCACCTCTGGACCTTTTGTTGGCTTTCTTGTGCATGAGCAATGACATGACACACGCCTGGCCAATAAACTGCTAAGCCAGTTGTCCAATTAATTTTAACTCATAAAACGGGGGCCAATACACAAAAAAGGCTTTAATCCTTGCAATGCTCACTAATCCAGGTGAGGATCAAGCAATTGGTGTTTTAGAATGTGGCTTTTTATATCAAGATGTCTGAATCATGTTGCCCCTCATCCCGACCATCCCGACTCTTTGCTGGGTGCACAATATTTAGTCTGGCTTAAGTCAAACGTGCCATATAGGCCTAGCTGTCTAGAATTCCAAAGGACAACTTTAATAGATTACTATAGCAAAAATCGATCTTAATAAAAAAATATTTATGCTATTTATCAGTTGCTGACCTCAATGAAACTATCAGTTGCTGAGCTTACAATAAGACAGATTCAACGTCAATAAGCTGGCAACCTCGTAGTAAGTAATAAGATACAAGGGGGTGTAGTATACATGGCCAATACACCACAGTTAAGAACTGTTCTTTAAAGGCGCATTTCGGATACATGCTCAAGCACCAACGTCAAATAAAAGTACGGTGTTATTCTTTAGGTATTCAAACCGGTCATTTACATTTTTTAAATTATATATTGTAAGTGACGTCGGATCATTAGTCCCAAAGACGTTTAATAGCCTACACCTATAGCCCCTCAAGTTCCCACAAACAAGAGGACAAGTAACGCGAAAAAACAAAGCTCACATCTTTATGTCCATATTATGACAGACGGCTTGAACTTGATCCGCAGACTTCAAGTCTTGTTCTGTTGTGATTTTGGACAGGGTGGAGGACAGAGCAGTGGGGTCTGCTGCTTTCATAATTCTGAAACAAATCATTGTACCCACATTCTTTCAATAATATGATTGGAATAATTGTAGTACTTTAGAAATCGAGACAGCTTTCTGTCATATAACTGTCTTGGACCGATTTCTGTGCCACCATAATGACCTCTAAAAACATTCTGTATAAACATCCGCGACTGCGCAATGCACATGCACTGCTCGCGTGAGTCCACTCACCATCTCAATTATCTTGGTTTTCTTCCCTGCTCTCTTCTTTTTCGCGAACATGTACTGGGCAAGAACAACACCACCGAAAAGGACACATACACTGGCACTGGCCGCAGCACCGACTTTTACCACGGCAGTTTTATCCATGGTTGTTCTGTTCGTAGAACAAACCCTCCAGCGATTTTCTTTCTCATGTCAACATGGTCCCTCCCATTGGCAACTGTGACTACGTTCCTACGTACACTTTATGCCGCAACCACTGGGGCTGAATGGGGAGGTGATGTGCATTAATACGCTACTAAGCATCTAAATAGATATCTAATATCTATAATATCTAATATAATATAATATCTAAATAGATATTATAGATAAATAGATACTAAGAGCATCTTCAACTATCTAATGGACCCCAAATGTCGATTTCATTTTGTTGGTATTTAGTTCAGTGAGTGAAACGTGTGTTTATTTAAATAAATAATTAACACTAATACTGAAAATATACTAAAGTGGTATGAACCACAAACATGAATGAATTAAACATAGCCACTAAAGTTACTTTCCACAGTCAGTCATAAATGCTTTTTGATCTTAATTTAAGGCTAAGGTTAGGCATTAGTTGGGGACTAGCTTAATGTTGTGGTGAAGGTGAAGTTTAGGTTTAAAATAATATCTACTGACTGCACTCCAGTTAAAACCTGTTGCCAGGTAAAGTAATGTGACTAAATTAGCGCGAGTATTTAGTAGAAGAGTTAATGAAGCTGCTATAGTGATCGAGCAGTCCCCTCTGCCAAAACAAGCACAACGCGATAGAGACGCCAACTTGTAGGCTCTACTGCCCAGTCTTTCTTGCCACGTAAAATATTATTTCTGTTTGCTGTTTTTAACGCACAGTTAAAAACGGGGACATTTTCCGGGGACCGCTCCAACCGGGGACAGGTGTTTTAATATAAAACAGGGACCGTCCCCGAAAAACGGGGACGTCTGGTCATCCTAAAAAATATTATTTGTTGCTGTACTCTGTAGTCGTAGCCAATTGTTTTATATTATTGTCAGCATTGTTCTGAATCCGCAACTACCATTAAATATATAGATATGAGTCTTGTCAGGATATAAACAACCTACATTACCTTTGATACAGTTAAACAACAATTGATACAGTCAACCTACATTAACTGTATCAATTGTTTGGAGAGGAATCAACTATAGGTTAATAAAAGCTACTTTTCACATCAGGCTAACTCTTTTGGTGAAGTGAATATCAATGATCATCTCCTAACAAGGGCACATGTCAAGGTCTGGGTAGATTAGATGTAGTAGTCAACATGTTAGATGCAGGAGAAATGGGCAGGAGTAAAGACCTGAGCGACTTTGACAAGGGCCAAAAGGTTATGGCCAGATGACTGAGTCAGAGCATCTCTTAAACGGCAAGGCTTGTGGGGTAGTCCCTGTCAGCAGTGGTGAGTACCCACCAACAGTGGTCTGAGGAGGGATAAACCACAAACTGGCAACAGGATGTTGGGTGCCCAAGGCTCATCGATGTGCTAGGAAAACAAATTCTGTCCCATCTGGTCCGAGCTGACAGAAGGTCTACTGTGGCACAATTCACAGAAAATTTCAATGATGGCTACGGAAGTACTGTGTCACAGCACAGAGTATATCACATCCTGCTGCGTCTGGGGCTGCATTGCCGATGATGACCCCTGTCCATTGTCAAAAGCACTGACAACAGGCACACGAGTATTGGAACTGGACCTTGGAGCAGTGGAGGATCACCTGGTCCAATGAGTCCCGTTTTCTTTAACATCAAGTGGATGGCCGTGTATGTGTGCCGTTTACCTGGGGAAGTGATGGCACCAGGATGCACTGTGGGAAGACGACAAGCTGGTGGAGGGAGTGTGATACTCTGGGCAAGTTCTTCTGGGAATCACTGGGTCCGGGCATTCATGTGGACGTCAATTTGATATGTACCACCAACCTAAACATCATTCCAGACTATGTATACCCCTTCATGGCAATGGTATTCCCTGCTAGGCCCTGCCCCAGTGCACACATTGTTCGGGAATGGTTTGAGGAACATGATGAAGTTCAAGGTGTTGCCCTGTCCTCCAAATTCCCCAGATCTAAATCCGACTGAGCATCTGCGAGATGTGCTGGACGAACAAGTTTGATCCACGGTGGCTCCACCTCGCAGCTTCAGGACTCAAAGGATCTGCTGCTAATGTCTTGATGCCAGATACCACAGGACTCCTTCAGGGGTCTTGTAGAGTCCATGCCTCTGTGGGTCGGTGCTGTTTTGGTGGCACATGGAAGACCAACAGCATTTTAGGCAGGTGGTCATAATGTTTTCGCTCATCAGTGTATTCGAGGGTTAAATAGGGCAGGCACGTGAGCTCCGGTACTTCCAATAACCAGCAGTTAAAGTGTTGGATACAACAGGTGCAATTTTGTGTCGAATTTACAAGCGTGTGCTCAACTATGGTTATTGACAGCATTCAAGTTCGGAGACCTTGACACGTTCATAAATTCACCCTTAGACACTGCTCTGAAATACAAGCGCTGTAGACTGACGGAACAAATATTAGGAATAAAGAATACATAAATTATGAACAACAAACTGCAGTCTCACATGTTAGTCAGTACAATATCCCGAGTGAAAAATATCAGTAAGTACCCTGCTAACTGCTACGTTTAATTATATGGAAAGTTTTAAATAACGCACATTTAAGTATAGGTCATTGCTCTCTACCTAAGAATCCATTCCAAGAGAAATGGTATTCTATGTCTAAACTGAAGTTAGCTAAGAAAGCAATTAACACTCTCTTCTACGTAATGTAGCCGTGATAACTTTAGCTAACTTTATGTGGAATGGGTTTGGTTTGAGGAGGGTGGATTTTTGAACAGTCAAGATGGGAAAAGAAGCTGAAAACGGCAAGACGAGGAAGGTTACTTTTTCCTGCTGTTTCCAAAGGTAAAATAGAGTTGCTAACTAGCTAACTTAACTCCTAGAATATTTTGATTATTATCTACCTGTAACACTAGCTACATAAACAACTTACAGTATATCTGGGTGGATTACTGTATTAAATATTACATTTATAACTTTAATTTACTTTTTATGATTGCATAGTTAGCCTATTATTTTACCCATGACAAATGTGTGGTGTTCTTAATCCTGTCTCCCAAAATATAGGGCTCCCCTACCTCCAAAATCTCAATTTAACCACGGCCTCTATTAGCAAATAGGGAATGGATGAAGGATTGGGCACACATTGAGAAAATAAAAAATAGAAACTTTCCTCTTGACAAAAATTTAAAAAATATGACCCTTTACTTTTCTCATCTGGATTTCAATTACATAAATTGCAAACCGTCCCTAAGTGTGGCACAAACCTAACACTGCCCATGCCTCCAGATACAACATCTTTACAGTGAAGTACAGTGATGGCAGAATTATGCTGTGGGGATGTTTCTCATCAGCAGGGAATTAGCATCTTATTCAAACATGAAGGAACAACGTATCAAGCAAGATACAGGGAAGTACTGCAAAACAACCTGCTTTAGTCCAATAAAAACTGAAGCCTGTGAAGAAATTAATCTTTTAGGACAACGATCCCAAGCACTAGGCCAAAATATTGTAGTGGCTCGAGAACAAAAAGGTCAGTGTTGTAAAGTCGGTTTGTTAAAGTCCTGATCTCAAACCCATTCAGAAACAGTGGCACAATTTAATAATTGGGATCCACATGCATCATCCAACCAATTTGCAAAACCTGACCAAGAAACTTCAAATTCACTATGATATCTATAAACAAAGCCTTGGTAGCTTCAACAATGAGTTACGCAGGGCCAGACAGCAACATTTATCGGGAATGATCAACAAGAATATCAACAATACCCGCACTCTATTTGCCATGGTCGACAAGCTTACAAACCCCCTAAAGGAGATAGCAACAGAACTCATGTCCACTGTGAAATGTA
>JACXGI010008905.1:0-31867 GCA_016801175.1 Esox masquinongy
TACCTATATGTATATAAACATAAATATTCTGTTACTGTTTATTATGTATCCACTACTACCACTGTATTCCACTACTACCACCTCTGTCCTCTCAGAGCATGTGTCCCCTGTCCATCCGGGGTCCACACAAAAAGATTACAGAATAATACACAGGAGTGCCCATCTCTCCTGTACTGAAGCAAATTATTTCAACATTACATCACATTAAATCCTACTTATTTTCACCCCAAGGCTCTCCCTCAGACCCCATCGGTCCGGACCTCGGTCATATATTTACACACGACTCACTGACTGCATGCTAATGTAATAAGGCATAGACGAGATTCCCTTAGCACATAAATATTACCATACCACAAAGGCTTAATGAGTGAGACAATCTCTATTGTTCCGGACATTCCAGGTTGGGGGCTGTGATGATGGTGAAGTGTTTCGATTGTAAGACATCTCCGAATCAAGCCAATTATGTCTTGTGGAGGGCTCTTGAGAGCAGTCGTGAAAAAAAACCCAAATAGGCTTTCATGGGCACCTCAGTGGGAGTAAATATAATGTTGGCATGGTGTGTGCACTGCTGTGGTAGGGGATAGGCACTGTATAGAAGAAAAGACCAGCAGGGAGATCTGTGAACAGCAGAGCACCAACCACAATGTAAATATAACCCTATAAATTTACCTGTTCATGTGTTTTGCCGTACATACTTTACAACATTTGAAATGCCTTCATCATTTTGAAATCTTAGTGTGTGTGTGTGTGTGTGTACGTTTGTGTGTGTGTGTGCGTGTGTGTGTGTATGGTTTAGCTACAGTAGAATTTCTGATCTATTTCTTCTTATTATTATTTTATATACATATCTTAATTATTTTCCTCTTACTTTGGCAATGTACACAAATGTGTCCCATGATAATAATTAGAGGAAGACAGAGAAGGAGACAGAGAGGTCCTGTAGATAGCAAGAGGGGGTCAGAAAGAAAGAAGGACTGACTGCATGGACAGGCAGTCTATTGGGAGAACTTATAAATATTATTCCTCAAGCTTGATTCTACATGCGTCTAGATGATTGTACATGCTTCTACATGATTCTTACATGCTTGTACATGATCCTACACGTTGCTACATGATTGTACATGCTTCTACATGCTTGAAACCCAGAAACATTAGGTAATCTACAAGACAATGTACTGAGCTACTGACTAAGCAACACTGCTTATCAACCTTTGTTGGAAGTTATTTACATCCAAAATGTGAAAAGAACATGCATTTACATATTATTTTAATTTGTTTAAATAAAAATGGCGTTCTGATTCTTCTCATCGTGAAGAAGCCTAAAGATACACACAGAGGAGAAATAGAGATAGACAAATACGCAGATACAGTAGGAAGAGAGATGTACACACATACAGACAAAGTGAGAAAAAGATACAGACAAAATATGAGAGATAAAGATATAAACAGTGGAGGAAGAGAGATATACAAAGATATAGACAGAGGAAGAAGAGAGACTGACACAGAAAGATATACAAAAATATAGACAGAGGAAGAGAGATATACAAAGATATAGACAGAGAAAGAAAAGAGACACAGACAGAGGAAGAGAGATATGCAAAGACACAGTCCCAGGGAGAAAGATTGACAAAGTAAAATGAGAGTAAAAAGAGAACGAGTGAGAAAATTTTGACATAATATATAGAAACAGAGATGGGAAGGAAGATGAAAAACAGGACAAAGAATAAATCCTTCCAGAACTGCCAACGTCTATTTATTCACCTCCTGCATTTGGAGAGCAAGCACTTTCACCAACTGCGCCTTTTTTTTTCTTTTGTGTATCATACCATTATACTGCATTTGGCATCGATACAGCTGAGGAAAGCATAACGCTCTACGATTCCTCCGTTTCTCCTGTAATGTGGGGGAGGAAGAGTGCGCGTGTGTGTTATGAGTTGTGAGTTGTTTTTAACGTTACGAGTTGTTTTCAGGAATGAAATTCTCATTAATTCTGTCGGACTGAGGTCTGGCATTTTAAAAGAAATCAGTACAGAGCAATATACAATCAAACAAATGTCAGCCATTTTGGATGCATTATAAAACAGCACAGAACAGTAAGGAGAGTCATTAGGCCCATCCTCCCCCCACTGAAACAAACGAACGACAACAACCAGCTACTGTAAGAGAGAAGTCCATGGTGTCCCTTTTGGACGCTTTTCCCGCCGACACATGTTTATTTGATATTCAACATAATTTCTCTCCACGAGTCAGAAACTGCAGCTAAAGCAAGATCTTAGCTGTAATTTTCTGGGATAGCATTACTGAAGCTGAGCTCGGCTCTTAAGAAAAACAACCATCAAGTCCAAACACATAAGCCAGTCAGACAGGCCTGGAACTGTGGAGGAACATAATGCCCACAGTGGATGATATAGATCCTAGATCATTTCTAAATCATATGTCTGTGAAATATCAAGCTTGGGGACCATCCTTCAGCTTCCCACACCAGAGGCAGAGGATATCACATCGCCCAAAGGGTGCAGTTGGTAGACCAGCCTTTCAGACATCTACAAGGGACAGTAGATCCATGTTCCTGGTTAGCCAGGAGAAAATAACTGTGTTATTCCTGCATAATCAATGACCGGGGTTACCCATAAATCTACACAGAAACCGCTGACTCTCAAAAATGTGACCAAGGCTTCCGCAAAGGCTTCTGTTTCCATAACACATGTACCTGAGACACCACTCAAAAGTTAATAAAATGCAAACAAATGCAAAACAATCAAAGACAAATCGCCTCCACAGTAATATTCAGACACAAGAGTAATGCCAGACTGCCGCTGTGAAATCGTCCATGGAAAGTGATTAATTACCCTCAACAGGAGATACACGAAAAATGCAATCCACGGGGACGCGGAAAGGGTTGAAAAAGCCCCGCCCCCTTCAGAGAGTAGAATGCAGTCTGTGCATTTTTTCCCCTACCGGGAGACCGCTGGGGACAGCGCATGCAACATAGTGCCCGGGCAATATAGAAACCGGGGCATTGGACAATCTGGGAATGACGGCAAACCTCCTCTGAGCTAACCCATCGGATGCATTTCACACAGCACTCCCCCCAGGCATCTGCTCCGCTACACCGAAACCATAGTGGATTGATGTCTGGAGAGCCAAACCGAAACAAATTTCATCTACGTGATGCAGAAAGGATGATGATCAATTACCTCATGGTGGACAGCCACATACATAGCCACATAGAAGCAACGGCACGGCTGGTATTATTTAAGACGCAAAGCAAAAAGCATGGCAAAAAATGTAAATTTGCAGTCGATGCTTTTAATCTCTGCCCTATGGCAAAATGAATAGACCTGCTTGACAGGTAATACAAAAAATGAGGACCTGTGGGGAATGCTATATATTTAAATTGTTCCCTCCGTCGTCAGTGGAGGGTACACTAAAATAGTCTGCCGCGAGGTGAGGGGCCAGTCAATCAAATCTCTACTAAAGCCCTGAAACGGCTAGGGCAAGCCATGCTGGGGGGAAGCTCTACTCATCCACCATAGTACATGATGAAGTGGCTCCAGTTCTACTATTTTCACATTTGAGACGTTTAATCCGTCACCGCACATTGAAGTATACCAAAAACTGAATTCATAATTTACATAGCATGTGGGGGGAGAACAAAAAAAAATAAACAACTCATAGCTCCCATGACAAGCTAAAAACTGTACCAAAAAGCCCAGACTATGTAAGATCATAATGAACCCAGGGCACCATCTCATACATGCATTGTTAGTTGCCAAAGTGACTTCCCTCCCACAGCGACTTCACACTGTTATTCCATTTTGAAAGACTAGAGCTTCTTCCACAACAGGTAGGATTGACTCCAAACTGTTGAAGACCAGGGCCCCAGACAGCTACTCTGAAGGGCTGGCTGTAATATTTAAGTCATGTATACACTGTCCCTGGATCCCGCCATCCTCTGATACCCTGCTATGTCCTCCTGGTTTTTTTTTCTCCGGTTCCTGTGAAGGTGAGACTTTGAATTGCATTAAAGGGATATCCATCAACCCTCGGGCATACAATCCAATTTCACACAGAAGCACTCTTTTTTTTTTCTTCCTCTGAGCGAAAAGATTTGATACCTCCCCAAACCAATCAGCCAATCAGAAGACAGAAATCGTAGCTCTTATCTTAATCCTGAAATGCATACACAAAATCCATGAGAAAAAAAAAATATTTTGGTTGCTCATCAAAAAAGGGCATTGGAATGAGACCGTCTGTTTTTCTTGAATAAACACTTCTACCGCCACTGATCTTGATATGTTAACGCAACCTCTGGTTCTCCATTTATCACATAATTTGCTTTGGGGCTATTGAACCAGAGTTATTTTTGTCAGAATGGTAGAAACTACTTAAGAAGTGAGCTTTTATGGAACCGTTATGGACAGAGTTGTCCTTTTGCACAGGATAAAGATTTCCTAATATGTGTATATCCATGTTTCTGTGAGTTTTTTGTTTTTCTAATTGTTTTTCATGTTTTGTTTTCTATCCCTGTGGGGACCAAAACTATCTTTCACTATCCCTTAAACTGAACCCTTATCCTACTAACTCTTAACATAACCCTTATCCTAATAACTCTTAACCTAACCCTTATCCTACTAACTCTTTACATAACCCTTATCCTACTAACTCTTAACCTAACCCTTATCCTACTAACTCTTAACCTAACCATAACCACAACAACATACACTTTCATTCAGGGTGTACAGTTTCCTTAATGTGTGTTTGCTTAATATCGGTGAAACAAAAAAAAAGAAAAATGGGCTAGAGGTGAGCTTTGAGGATTGTATGAGATGGTGAGTAACTGCTGTCATCTCTGCCCAACTTCACAGGTGATTCATTTTAATATATTTATTGTCTGTGAATCACTAGTTAATTCTTATAACACCTCCCTTATCTCTGAGAGCACTTCCCAATTACCTTTTAATGTAAGACATTATCTAGGGCAAAAAGTCAGTGGATTTTCACTTTTGGGGGGGTTCTTTTGCATTCTTTTCACTTCAGTGACTAAGACATGGGTGGTTGACATAACTTCACTTCATGCAAAGTGCCTCCTTTTTGGAAAAAAAAAATGTGATTCATCAAAATTTGGGATGTTACAAGTTATTTAACAGATGCCAGGGAGAATTTATAAAGGTCAGTTCTGGGTGGTTTTTCTAAGAAACAAAAAGCGCACGTCAAGGCTCGTAAATGACATGAGGCAGATGTGGGGTTGAAAGACGCACGCTATTACTGTGAAAAAGGACAAATTATACCTACTGTAAAACATATGAATACTGAAAGGCATTGAACCTTCCCAGTTTGATGAGGGGGAGGCTGTAAACTACCCTCTCCTACCAGAGTGGTTGACAGTTAAAGTACTGAAACATGACTGAATAGCATGCAAAGCGTGCATGACTTTCTACTACAGGGGCACCTAAGAGATGTGGGCATTCAGATCTACTCAGGTCACCCCTATAACCAGCGTGACATAAAAATTTAATTTAACATTGGCTCTCCCAATTTGTTATAAAGATACTAAAATTCATCCAGATCTCTATCTTCCACGTAAACAGAGCCCGAGTTCACATTCAGATGGTGTCACGTTGTGAAAAGGTTGGCATCCAAGACCCAAAAGAGCTTCTTAAACGTGAAACGGGTATATTCACGGTTTAGGTGTAAGGAAGTAGAATGCATTTTAATAACAAACACAACCGTGGTGTCACTGGTGTAGTCAACAGAAGCCTCTCATATCCCCTGGGAATGCTAACTTTGGGGCGAGAACTTGATTGAAATACTGAAGCCAGTTCCAATGTTTACTAGCCAAGGGAGAGGACTGAATTTCACAATGGAGTTTGATGCTGTGATAGAATAAAAACAGATGTAACCAACCTAGAAAGGATGTATAGATTTCATTTCCATTTGTTTGAAGTTATATATATATGTGTTTATAGTTACAAATTGCGGATAAACATACAAACTGGTCTAAACATACAAACGCTGTGCGATCTACTCAGCAACCTTGAAGGCTAATAATAAGCAGAAAGGCATTCAAATGAATACCTCAAAAATGACAGAGGAACAAAAACGAGTCACGAGTCACACATCTATCAAGGAGCTTCTTTGCATGGGTTAATTAAAAGGCAATAGTAGATTTTGTATGCCCTGCAGGCGTAATGGCTTTTTTTTCCCAGTAGCATTGACAGGGAGTGTGGAGGGAGGTGGAGCTGTTTACGTGCGATAGTAAAAAGAGGTTCTATCGGTTTAATATAAGGGCAAATGAAAAGTCATTCACAGCCTCTGTCTTGCCGAAGACATCCACCACCAACGGACCTGACATGAGCTACAGCTTCCGGAGTGGTAATCCCACTTCGCAAACACCTAGATCTGGGCGTTGGGAATTAGTGTCTTTGAAGTGGTAGCCTGGATCTGATACATTCTCTGCGCCAGCTCGATATTAAAATTTGCAGAAGACGTTTGTCATGTTGTCATTAATAGGGGCGCACAGGCCCCAGTTTATGTTGGAGCAAATGAGACGGTGTTTGCAACTGAGTGCCGCGGTCTCTGCCTCACAAAAATATCCTGGAACCCGGTGGGAGTCAGGTCTGAGGTTTGAGGTTGGCAGATACAATTCAACCAGTGAATTTTGAACCTGTCTAAACCCTAGTGTCTGGGGGGGAAACACGATTATGTGCAATGTTTCAATAGCTCATTAAAATGTTGTAATAAAACAAATGCTGCCATGAAACATGGTTCATTTTTAAGCCTTAGGATAGATGTTTAAGTTCCCAGTGATTTACTGAGGAAAAATGCAGACTATTCTCTTTATTGTTATTGTCCACAGTTTACTCTATTAGCCTACTAAAGGTGTTGTTAGGGTGTCTGCAAGCTCATACCCGTTTCTGGTTTGTTAGTTTGCAATACCTGCCTGTAATTCATCAGATTTTCAGTGGGTAGGTACTAAATGATAACAGTGAATGCTATGAATATGCAGCATCCCTTTAAGAGACTAATGTACGAATGTCAACCCTCTAAAATAGGTGCCCCATTACATTATTTGCCATGTCAAAAACATTGCAATATATAAAGCACCAGTTAAAAGTTTGGACACACTTACCCATTCACTTGAACATTTACAATTCACAGCACATTGACATTTACAACAATAGCATAATAAGTAATGGAAAAGAAATGTGGACAAATAATCAGAATGTCATCCAATGCATTATTGTACAAAAAAAAAAACAATTACAAAGGAGAATAGTATTGAACCTTTCCTGGAAAGAAAAGGTAAGTGCAATGAAGAGCCAACCTTTCTTTCATATCTCCAACCATGAGAAGGGTCTCAGCGGAAAAGACATACGCCTCAAATCAGTTTCAAAGGCACTGACAGAGACAAAATGAACAAATCACCAATTAGTGGATCTGCTCTATCCATCGCCTACTAACACCTTTATCTTAGAGGGAAGATACCCCCTATGTGATCTTTGAGATGGAAAGGCATCTGTTTCGGAGAGACAGCGATGTCTCAAGCTGCTTCTCTGAACGTCAGTAAAATAAATCTTAGAAGATGTGTTTAGCAAACCAGAACGGTTTTACTTGGTTGTAAAAGATGAACTTAATGAAATTACTTATAATCTGGTTGTATGAATAAAAGTACAGCTGTAAAAGCATACAGGCATATTTTGGCCTTTAAAAATTAATTAGTAATACAAGCACTAGTAAAATATGGAAAAATATTAATCTTGAAAATGGGCAGTTCCGCAGTAAGGTCAACCTGAGCATGAAAAAGCAATGTCCAATAAATAACTTTAAACACATTTATTTTGCAAATTACATTAATATCTTTTACATTTTAGTCATTTAGCAGATGCTTTTATCCAGAGCAACTTACAGTAAGTGCATGCATTATAAAAGAGCTAGGTGAAACAACCACACAGTTTAAGTGCAGAGGTGGTGGCAGTGGAACTATTTACAGAACTCTGCGAAAAGGTGAGTTTTCAGATATTTTAAAAAAAATATAGAGACTCTACTATCCGAGCCTCCAAGGGAAGAGAGAAGCGTTTTGACTGTGTGGATCGGGAACTGCCCAAAAGGCGTGGGACAGCCAAGAGCCATTAGGTGGCTGAACGAAAAGCCCGGGTAGGGATGGAGTGTTTATGCATTTCCTAAGGGAGAAGCTCCTCTTGTTGCACTGTAAGCAAGAACCACAGCCTTGAAGTGGATTCAAGCTTAAACTGGAAGCAAGTGTAGAATGCAAATAAGCGGGGTGACATGGGAGGACTTCAGAAGGTGGGGCATCAGGTGGGTCATTGAATTCTGAATGAGTTGCAGGGGTTTGGTTGCACACGCCAGGAGTCCCACCAAGAAGGGGTTGCATTAATCCAGACATGAGCTGACAAGCGTCTGGACAAGTACCTGTGCTGCTTCCTGAGTGAGGTAAGGTCGGACTCTATGAATATTGTAGAGCATGAACCTGCAGGAGAGAGTCACTGCTTTGATTTAAGCAGAGAATGACAGTGTGTCGCTGAGGTCACGCCAAGGTTCTATGTACTCTGGGAGGAGGATACTGTGCAGTTGTCAACCATGATGGACATGTCCTGGAGTGGGAGCAGGCTTTCCCAGAAAAGAAGAGCAGCTCAATCTTCTCAAGGTTAAGCTTGAGGTGGCGGGCCGACACCATAATTACCAATTAGTGGATCTGCAAAATCCAGTTAGATCAACCTGAGCATGAAAAAATCATTTGCAATAAATAACTTTGAATGCATATTTTGCACCTTTGTGCTAATTTTTAGAGGACAACATAAGTATTATAAGGAAATTTAGTTTATTAATCTTTCATGAAACACTGAATTTTGTGTTTTAGTGTAGAGTGGCACAACGCCAGATCCACAACAGAGAATGCCACATCCATAACAGAGAATGCCACATCCATAATAGAGAATGCCACATCCACAACAGAGAACGTCACATCCATAACAGAGACAATCACATCCATAACGGAGAATGTCACATCCACAACAGAGAACATTACATTCATAACAGAGAATGTCACAACCATAACAGAGAATGTCACAACCATAACAGAGAACATCACATCCATAACGGAGAAAGTCACATCCGTAACAGACAATTTTCCTCTCTAATGTAAATCTAAATATTTTCATAATTGTTTTTTGTGTATGCAGCAAAGCCTTCCTTTGAAAGTGGCTATTAATGTTTTACCCTAAGAATGTATGATTCATAGACTTTTGTCAATGTTTCTGTTTGCCCAAAAATGCCTGTCCATTTCTACCACATCCATAGCGTAGATTTTGGGGTTCGTTAACATAAAGTGGAATTACTTACAATTTTGTAATTCTGTGCCTACAATTCTTCAGACAGGTTCTACACATATATACACTAAAATGTTAATTTATCCCCGGTAAGTAATTTCTGTGAGGCAATTTTCTTCTGGTTTTGTGTCAAAATATCACATCCAAAAAGCTGGAATTGCCCGAATAAAACAAAGCCATTCTCATAGATCTTTCAGCACAGTGACAAAATCAAAGCATTTATAATGGAGTAAAAAAATACAAATCAAACAATGCAACAAAATCCTTTTTTTTTTACTATGAAATGATGTTTCCGAGCCTGACAAAGATTGTCAGTCACCACTTTTCTGAATCCGCTCTTTGACACTTCTCTTGACATTACTAATATGCTACCCTTTTATACACTTTCGGATACAAAAGTCCCTTTTCAAATTCGAAAATCTGTAATTGACATATTTTTCAGTGAGATGTAATCTCTCATAATCACATAATCTTATGTAAGTGATTCTACTGCTTTAAATTATTCTCTGGTGCGAGTCTAATTTCATTAAATGACAATGGAAACTTTTAGTTTTTCTGTCTCTGCATTTATTAATGTATTTCCACAGGACTGAAGGACGTGGGTTCACGGCAACATAAAACCTCTCTGCATACCTGCTTTATCGTCAGCCGAATGAGCAGGCCCTGGTTAACACTTCATTACAGAACATACACATCCATAATTCAATGTCTAAGCCAATTCAAGTTCAAAATACACAAAGCAACTTCCTTGGAGGAGCACAACATAGCAGCATAGTACCTAACGTGGGGTGTAAAGGTAAAGCTAGAGACAGTAAAAAATAGCCACACATGAGTGATCTTAGTTTGCCTTCAAAGTCATTAATTGAGTGTGATACAAAGCATTTGCACTAGACAATGCTCAACGACGCTGGGATTTTTTAAATTAACTATTTAGCCTACTACATTAATATTTGACTGTACAGCGTGAGCTAGGGATTGGGATCCAGTGAAATGGAGTATAAGCCAGTTCCATCACCCACTGAGTGTAAATATTACCAAGTCTATTAGCTCTTAGAGTCTTAGTGTCAAATGAGCCACAATGAAATATTAGCCGGGCCATTCTGTATTATAAATGTTGTTTCATAATGTTGTGTAATCATCCTCTGGTATGGGAAAAAAATGCTTTGGTCTAAGCTGAAAAAGAAGAGATTCCCACGGGCACCAAAGAGTCTACCCATTCTCTACTAACATTTTCCAGTACACACACACACACACACACACACACACACACACACACACATACAAACACACACACACATAGTAAATCATATTGTCATGTATGTATTTGTATATATATATATATATATATATATATGTCTATTGTCAACCTGAAACAGATTTTGTTTCTGTTTTTAATACCTCAAAGTTCAGCCATTCTTGAATGAAAGCAGTCTGTCCCTCATAAATGTTGGATGAGCACAAAGCCACATGGGTTGTGTGGCAGGCCACTCAATCTGCTTTGACAACTCTCTAAAACACTTCTCCCAAGGGTCTGTGGAGAAATCACAACCAGCCCTCTGACAGCCGTGGCCAAGTCATCCGTCTACACTGAGCTACTCCTCAGATCTCTTGCTCCCAGCTGTTGAGAAAGTGAATTTCCATCGAAGGGCAATTTCAGACATTGGCTTTTCCCATTTTTATTCTTATTCAATAAGGTTTATAGTCTACCTTAAAAAAACACAAAAAAACGCTAAAATGTTAAATTGTTCAAATAAGCAAGGAAACATTTAGACAGTGTTCAGGAACTGCTAACAAATCAGCAAAGTAGTCTTGAGGATGCATTCCTCTTCAAGAACGCTATGTATGCTACACGAAATAAGAAATTCCCATAAGTAAATGGAAATCATTGACAGTTTCATCTCAACAGAAAAAAATGGAAGGGACCTTTGCCATCTTGAAGTATGTAGCTGACATGGCAACATGACAAAGAGTCCATAATTGGTCCTTAGATCGATGCGGGAAAAGCACTAAACCTCTCGTCGTCGTTGAAGATGACAACGTCACACAGAGATGAAACTTCTGCCCGCTGAGAACCAGATCATTTATCTGTATAAAAGCCGCATGCCGAGAGGCTTTGCAGGAACAGTTTGGGGATAAAAAGTTCCTTAAATCAAAGCGAGTGTCTTCTTTCTTTGACTCAATCTCATTATGAGTTCAATTGAGCGCTCTCTTTGAACTGGCTCATCTTTCTCAATCTGGGGATAAAATGATTACGCATTTTTGGCTTGGTATATTGTCAAATCTGGTAAACACATATTACATTGTACTTACTGGGCCCGTTTCGCTTTTCACAGGTATCTTCTCTGGGTGATGCATTTAGTTTTCGTCTAGGGTATAATGTTGTATACACACTCGGTAAAATGCGAGACCATTTTTTTTTCTCCTGTCCACATTGTCAGAAACAGTGGCCGTCACCCCGGACCAACTAGTTATGGGCAGTGGGGGGGGGGGACAAAGCAGGCGCTGTATCAGATCCATTAAGGCAGTAAGATCTGTTCGCCTCTCTAGAGTGAGCCGTGAGCGCGGTAATAGAATCCACACAATGGACCGCGGTTCTATGCCACGCAATGATTATGGCGGATGACTAAACCGCCATAGCTACTCTGCTGTTTGTGCAAAGTTCGGAACACAGAGCTGTTGCAAAACAGCTAAAATTGTCCTCAGGTGGTTGCTCAGGTGTCATTCAGATGGAATACTACCCTGCGCTCTCCATGTCCATGTGACAGGCAGCTGACAGCTGACTCCATGCTGCTGAACGCCCAATCATCCCCTACACGGGCGGAAGGACGCTGCTGATTTCTCCGTGACTGGGCCATGAGAGCACTCACTGCGTTCGTCTCCGGCTTCTCTCGGCAGTGCTCGTCTCCCAGTATGAGAGTTCTGCATGCACGCGCGAGAGCTCTCTGTGGCCGCCTCGTCGCGGAGAACAGCCCGCAGCACTGAGACATTACTTAGTCATATTAGACAGGTCAGGATGTCATGGACAAAATGGTAGCGCTTATGAGACGGTGACTGTACCGTGACACACTCAGTATTTTTCTTTAGGGAGTCATACTGGACAGACTCCGCGGGTGTAACATCACGTCGAGAGGGTGGAAAAATTCATACAAGTAAACGTAATGGTCCCCCTTTGAAATAATACAAGTAAAATTACCAAAGTATTTGATTTAAATGTACTTTTTTATCCATACGTCAAAGACCTTACGTAGTTTTTGGAAAAGTTATTTTCACAAAGTCACAAAGCAGGCTAACAGAGTCACAAAGCAGGCTAACATTTCCATCCCATCTGAACAGGCTGAAATTCTGAGCAGCTCTTACACAAACTCGACATTAACATAACTGGGTTTATTTTGATCCCAGAGTTCTAGGAAGATTCTAGGAGATCTAGGAAGATAATTGAAAATAAAAATTGGGCCCAAACCAGACTGCGCATTTTCTATTGTTTATTCATGGGCAACCAGGGAAACACTCCCACACTCGGGCATCATTTGGAAACATAGCATATGTACTTTGTGAGTACGACAAATAAGAGGTTGCTGTCCAATCATATTGTTGTCCTACACAGAAATTTTAAAATCTAACTAATACTATAGGGTGTCATGGAAAACAGGTTAATATAATATAATATATAATATAATATATATGATCAATAGTAAACTAGTTAAATCGCCCAAAAAGCGTTGCGAAGTACATTTACTATATTTAAATTGATGTGATTTTGTAGACGCTCTTAACCAAGGCGACTTTCAGGAGTTCAAGATCTTGCTCGAGCACAACAGATTTTTCACTACGGAGTCGACCTAGCAAACTTTTGAATACTGGTCAGATCCCCATACCACTAAGCTATCTGCTGTAAGTCTACTGTATGCTAGATGACTGACATTTTGTTTTGACTCAGATCAATATAAATTGAATGCAACCTTAGAGACAGGCAAGCAAATGATTGATAGAAAATAGCAGGCTGATTACATTTTGTGCAAATCCAATTATCATCTTCAACAAAATCCAGTGTGACAGGGAAACAACCTTGACACAACCCCATGGAAGCAGAGGCTCTGTGAAGTGCTGTTGCCGCCGGAAAATAATGTAATGTTCACCTTCACATTTGTATTGAGGCAAATCCCAATCCCAGTTAATGAGAAAGCACACTTTGGAGGCAGATGAGTGTACAACATACAACACAGACTCATACAACACAGACTCATACAACACAGACTCATACAACACAGACTCATACAACACAGACTCATACAACACAGGCTCCTACAACACAGGCTCATACAACACAGGCTCCTACAACACAGACTCATACAACACAGACTCATACACCACAGGCTCATACAACACAGGCTCATACAACACAGGCTCCTACAACACAGGCTCATACAACACAGCCTCATTCAAAACATGCACATTTTTTGCCATTTCCACGGGGGCTGCATGGCCTGTTTTTCAGATGGCTCTACCACTTCACCCATCAGTGGAAAAATATAATAATTTCTCCTTACTTTTTGACATAACAGAAAAAAATTCCCCCATATGCTAGTCATTGATTAGCAGTATAATTGGCCAACATGGCATGAAAAAGCAGAAAGATTCTATTTTTTATTCTGAAAGTCACTACCGTACAGAAGGGCAATGGAGTGGAGTGTGCTTGAGTCAGTAGACTCATCAAGTGAGTCATATGGCTCACTTTAACTGAATGTAGCGTTAAGGGATTCGTATATCGAGTGATTATATGCTGCCACATCCATCACAGAGAGGCTGAGGGAAGACATCAAAGAGAGACAGAAAAAGGGTCCCTTCACTGTTTTTAGTGATTCGATCCCACCACAGACTTAGAACACTAATGACCTGACGGTTGTGTGATGACTTCATAGGCCAGGGACATTATTAAAATCCCCAAAAGACTTATGATGTGATGCAAAAGAAAACTGAGGTCCACCACTGGTCTTTTTAGGTCATTATACCTAACAAGTACCAACAACACTTTGTCTTCAATTCTTGTGCACACTTGAAAATATAAGAATCCACTTTGTAATACTCAGTCGTACTTCAGAACCAAACCACAATAAACGCCCATCTGACAGCTGAAGGTGTTTTCTCAGACTGAGAGTTCATTAACAAACAGAAATGGGGGCACACAAATGGTACCTTCAGCATCACTTGAGCACAGCCTCGGAGGCCATGAAGCTCCACCACAGCAAATCAGAGTTGCTCCATCTCTCACTACACAGAGTGCATTCCACAAATGCACAGTATTTACCGGAGTTGTGTCGTGTGGTTCCTTTGACTTCGACCGGTGCTGCCGTCAGCATTGACTCCATACGCGGACACGTGAACACCCTCAACGAGGACATGCATCACAACAGCTTTGCATTTTGATTGGACGGCCAACAGAGGCACTAGGAAGTATGCTGTGGGCTATATTTCCAGAAGTGATACGTTCTATTTAACCACATGATTATATAGAAACAACATAACATATAAATGTATAAATTACATAATTTCTTAGCATACATTTCCCACGCAAAAGGTGGAATAGCATGTCAAGATTTTGGCATATGATGACAGTAGCATAAGGGTCAGTGGTCCATACAAAAAAACAAATGGTATTGCTGGCAACCAGATTCTCTTATTTGGCACAAATCCAAAAGACGCCAACGACATTTAATGAATTGCCTAGTGGTTAAGAGTAACCCGCAATGGAGTCATTTGAAAGATCTGAATGGGTTTCCAAATTGACCGGGACTTTAGATAGGAGTTAATCAATTTCGAATCCTCATTGGTTAATCTATTTCTTTGACTACTGGGTCAAAGTCCAATAGTTGACCGTAACATTGTTCTCAGACTCAAGATCATATAGCAGAACGTGAATTTCAGTCAAACTCAGGTACACTCCAGTATTTACACAGCTCCTGTGAAGACTAAACCACTCCACATACTCCTTCAATCGCTTCCTTTGTCCCATCATTTGCATAATTTGGCGATGCCTCCCGGGGACATTTGGATTCTGATGATTTGACGACCATCAACCCAGAGGTCAACCCACAATACGTACAAAGTATATCAGATCTAATTCAACATCAACTCCATCCTCATTTCCCTGCAAAATGGGATTTATATTAACAAGGGAGACGCAACTGAGCCCCTCATGAAATCTCATTAGAGGCCTTTTAAATAGATGTCCTTTCACTCGCTTCAAAAGGTGACACCGCAGCACCACGAAACATATCCCGTCTCACATCAGCAGACGAGCCACGGAAGTGTGTGGTAAAACACCAGCCAGGCTGGCATCTGGCCTTCCTGTGTAATTCAACATTGAAACAGTTTCAGTCTTGGCACCAATTAAAAAGAGTCTTAAATGTTTAGTTGTGTGTACGCGTCAGTAGAAGGTGGGCCAACCAGGGCGGGCCAACCAGGGCGGGCCAACCAGGGCAGGCCAACCAGTGCAGGCCAACCAGGGCGGGCCAAACAAGGCGGGCCAAATAGGGCGGGCCAACCAGTGCCACCAGTGTGGGCCAACTAGTGTGGACCAACCAGTGCAGGCCAACCAGGGTGGACCAACCAGTGCCACCAGGGCGGGCCAACCAGGGTGGACGAACCAGTGCCACTAGGGCGGGCCAAACAGGGCGGACCAACCAGGGTGGACCAACCAGTGCCACCAGAGCGGGCCAACCAGGGCGGACCAAACAGGGTGGACCAACCAGTGCCACCAGTGCAGACCAACCAGGGCGGGCCAACCAGGGTGGACCAGTGCCACCAGGGCGGGCCAACCAGGGCGGACCAACCAGGGCGGACCAACCAGTGCAGGCCAACCAGGGCGGGCCAACCAGGGTGGACCAACCAGTGCCACCAGGGCGGGCCAACCAGGGCGGACCAACTAGGGCGGACCAAGTAGGGCGGGCCAACAAGTGCCATCTAGGCTGCTTCTCAGATGGTACTCCATTTCCGATATTTAGTGCACTCCATTTCCAATGTTTTATTCCCTGTGTAGGGAATATAGTGCAGTATGACACCCTAGCCTTTAAGCAGTCTCTGCTTTTTGTGTTGCTCATTATGATGTCAGATTGAGGTTTCACATCTCCTGAATAGAGCTATTTTGGGGGGTGATTGGACATATCGGGCTTAGTAGCATTCAAGGTAAAGAAATACCCACTTCAATTCACAGCTGGATTGCACATTTAATGGAAAACATAATTCTGACGTGAGCTAAACTTGGTGGGGGGGCATTAAGTTTTCTTTAATGTCTACAATGTCACATAAACGTTTGTACTGAACGACACATTTCCCAAAGACAGCCTTTAAGGTATGTGCGTCTTGTGCAGCACACACAATACACAATCATTATCTGGCATCCTTACACAGAGAACCAGCATTTGGAAAATTATACTGAGGCCCAAGAGTGGCGCTTTGGTTATGAACCGAAATTTGTTAACCACAAGCAATTCTTCAGTTGGCCCGGGGGGGCGGGGGGGGCTGCATTATTCATGAGGGCTAACATGATAAATGGTGTCTTGTTGCATTACAACTCTGACAGCATCTCTAAACTCTGTATCTGTATGACATCAATAGGCATTCTTCATGCCGTTTGTTTGCTCCCATCAAATGGGACTGACGTACTGTACAAGTGGGGCAGTGCGGCAGATATCATATGCAGCCTAGCTCGTTCAAAGAACACTGAGTTGTTTTTTTGGATGTGCACTCTTCTAAAGATCCAAAACCCCCTTTCAAAATGGCCACTTGGCAGGAAAACAAACAATCAATTCACTCTTGCAACATTGATGTGCAAGCTACACTCCTTTTCAAATAGGTTTACTAATGAACAAGCACTGAGATTTCAAACATGTTTCTTCAGTGGTTTGCCCATGTAACAGATTTTGGGCCTCACCTGGTATGGATTTTATATTTGTCAGTGTTTGGAGGGGTCAAACAACCTATGCTCTTGGGGAGTTTCCAGGGCCCTTATATCAAATAAATGTATTAGTCAACAATCTAAGCAAATTTTAACTGCATTAGTCAATAATCTAGGCCTATGTCAGAAATATCTGAGAGAGCTAGAGATAATGACATTATTTACCATGGGTCTATAAGGAAGGTGGTGTACTTCAGTCGGAGGACAACACAAGGAGAAAAAAACAACCTCAGTGATTGATGCACTGCATGTGACGTTTTTCTGGATCAAATTTAACATTATATAAATCATTTCCAATGTCACCCCAGTGTAAATTTGTAACAGTACAAATATATGTTGATACGGAATCGGAAAAATCAATTTGTGTAATCAGGAATGTTAGACAACACAGTTAAAAAGGCAAGTCGGTGACATTTTCATCACGAGTCCTCGCAGTTCCACCATGCTATTTAGCCACAACTTCACATGAACTGGTGCTGCAGACCATCACCGGTAATGTCAGCTGAGGTCATCAAAAGCCACAATTAAAAAAAAATTAAAGTGGGTAAAACGAATTTAATTTAGATGAATAACCTTTAATTTAATGAAAAAGTTAAATGAATACGCCTGAACATAGCATACTACACCCTAGAGTGCTGGAAGTGGAGTTTATCAATGAATCCACAGAAGTAGGTATTTTCAAATAGTCAAACACAATTCATTAAATCAAATAACAGTGCAACAATTACGTTCCTCGCGCCAAACTTTCCAAAATGTATGATGCAAATCTCTGTACAATAGACAGGTGCAAGACAAAGGAATCAACTACGCTACGGCTCTGTGCAATATAGTTTCATGCTTTACCGGTAATTTTCCGGTTATTTCTCATTCTCCAAAATTTAACCAAAGTCTATAGTAGACTACTTGAAACAATGGACTCTAGTAAAGTTCTAAAAATACTTGCTTTCTTTCCCATAATCAAATGTGTAATTGACAACATACCTGCAAAAGGTGGCATTGGTATAGTTATTTCATAAATAGGTAATATATATCTAAACCTACCCCTAGAGCGGATGCGCACAGAAGACACAAACACCACACAAACTATTGTTCCGAGGCATAATAACTCCGCGCTCTTACCGTCTAAAACCCACAAATGAAGACGGCCAGGACATCCTCGATTTTTTCAAGCCCGGTCTGTGCCCGGTGTCCACTGCGTAGGTCCTATCCATCTTTTGTGAAGCAATTTCTTTTCGCAACGTCGGAATATCCACTCCCTTTATCCGACAAGCGCGTCTCAGCTCTCAGCAGCAAATAGAACGTGTGCGAACGGTGTCTTGAGCGGCTGGTGGAACTGTAGTAGCCGGTAAAATTTCTGCTGCCTCTTCTGTTTGAGCACACTCTTATCTCCACTCATGGGCGGATTGGCCATCTGTCAATTCTGGCAAATGCCAGATGGGCTGGAGCAATTTTTTCAGGGGGGATGGGCAAGTGGAAATGATGCATCTTTAAGGGTTCAGTGCAACTCATTTCATGTGAGTTTAAAACAACATCGCCCCTTTAAACAGGACCTGCCGTAATATATTTCAAATACATTAACTTCATATGAGGTTTCAAAATAGGTTATAGTTTTTCATGAATAAGCCATCGTTGGCCAAAGCGATAGATGAGGCTCAATAAATTGTGAATATAATTCACAAATATAGTGCTTGGTAGAAAAAAAATGTATTAAGTAGCAAATCAAAGACTGGTACATCATTTTGTGCCTTCAGCCATTGCAGGCTATCCACTGTTTCAGTTTGAATTAATCAATGTTTTATACCAAACTAACAGAAAAAGGCTGGGAATTTCAACACAACCTGGCGAGGGCGGTGAGGATCATATATTGGTAATAAAGTCAGTAGCTGTTCCCTTTTTTGAGCTATAAATGCAAAGCCTAGACATAGCTATAACTAAGCCTATAACACAGCCTAGCTAGCAACAAGTATGTAATTATGGGCTAGCTTATTTCCCTTACATATTGTTTTGGTGGTTGCAGCTAGATCTTCTGGAGCATGGAGATAGATAATATAGAGCAATTTGGTTAAGTAGCTGTGTCTAGAAATGTGAATCACTTTACACTTTTAAGTTCACCTTTTTGTTGATCTTAGAGATGCGGTCCTCGATTTTTGGCCACGGTGATGCTGTCGAGACAAAAACGGTTCCCGAAAATTGTTTACTATGTCGAGAACAGTATGTTCCATTTTGTGCCCCACGTCATCAAAACCACTCACTTTCAAACTAGGAATTTCTTGACCAACTGAGATACGACAGTGATTGTACTTGTGGATTATGTACATATAAACAACATCTTACACATCCTGGCCAAAATGGGAGTTTGTTAAATATATTTTCTTCATTGCAGAAGTGCTAGATGACATCCTTAACTTCATCCACAATTAGAATATCACTCTTGTCAATCAAATTAATTGGCTTCTATCAAATGGGTGCCTCAGTCAGACCTCACATGTTCCATGTTCCCATTGTTGCTGTACGTTCACTGTGAACAGGTTTGTTCATACAAAAATACAAGCTGAAAAGGTTTGATGGGATTTAGCTGTCTTCTGTTCCTTTGTCAGATTTCAAATAATATCAGCCTGGCTAGTTGATTTTCCTGTGGTATTGATGTGCATAGCTGAGGAATAGGGAGCGCCCACCTGTCGTTTGATCAAAACTTGAATGTTCTCAAATGTTAGGACTCCCGTGGTACTTACATATTTGCCGTAAAACATTTTGAGGCTTTTAAAAATTCTGGCTTTCTGGCAAATGATCTAAAGTTTAGCATTTGCCACTGACAGTAAACTCACAGTTCAGTTCAAAGTAAATGAGACGGACAGTGTGCCAAATAACATATTTCCATATAGCCCCACTGGAACTCTGAATATTTTGCACAGATCTGACTGACATATTTATATTGATGCATTTGCTCTGCCAAAAAAGCGTGATTAATAGTTTGTTGCATTGAAAATAAGTGGGTATTACTTTGACTCAATAATGTTTATCTCTGAAAGAGCAGGCTTCATTCTACATGTCACCTCACTGAAATATTTTACCACAAAAACATAATAATTGAGTCTAAACAGTAACCCAATCCTCAAGATTCCTGTACATGAATGTCTGACCAGCCCCTATGCCTGTTTTGGTGAGACTTGCTGCAGTTAAGAATAAGCCATTTTCTTTATTTAAATGTTCTTGTTTCACGAGTACCCCATTCTTGTGCATTCCAATATGTTCTTGTTCTTATCACGCTGCAGGCTCAGATTCCTTGCACACCAGAAGGATTGCACTCTCCAGCCTGGTCTTGCAATGACACAGCGACACTAACTGTGACTTTGCCGCTGTGCCGCTCAGGGACCCAGGCCACTCTCTTCCCACCCCATGAGAAGAAAAGAAAGTAGAATCATCTGACCTTTTAAAATTGAATTGCAGGAAAAACACAGCTACCTAATCTTAGGCCCCTATTCCTTGTCAACCGGGGCTATAGCTTCATGTTTTCTGTTGGTGTACGTTTTCTGTTTTTCAACTGTCAGATGAACACATACATGACTACTTCCAGTAGGTATTTGCTAATGTGTTTTGAGTTTAGCCTATGCTAAAACAGCAGGGGCCTCAAGTTACCATAGAGTAGACTGACCAAAAAGGGATAGAGTAGTCTGACCAAAAAGGGATAGAGTAGTCTGACCAAAAAGGGATAGAGTAGTCTGACCAAAAAGGGATAGAGTAGTCTGACCAAAAAGGGATAGAGTAGTCTGACCAAAAAGCAATCTACAGTACCAACTATAGATTGTTATTTAGACCCATATACAATATTGCCTTCTGAAGGCAAATAATACTTTTATGTCTAGAACCTCTAGAATGAACCTGCTCAGTTGTGTAATGGATTACATCGATTTGAAACACATATAGTAGTAAGAGTTGGCCACGACACCAACGTTAGTTTTCCATTCATACAATGTGTTAGGTAAATCAACACAGTAGATTTACCGTGGAAAACAAGAAAATACTTTATTTCAGTTAAGCGCGGCATGATTGTAAAATGTAAAATGCAGTGCTATTGTAAAAGGTTAACGGTTATAAAGACTGAACTATAACCTTGACATCGGTGTTAGGGTATAAGCAGTAAATTGCTGTCAAATGTTGGGGTTAAAATCAGCTGTTCAGGTGATTTTAGCTGCTTTTCATTGTATAATGAGAGATCACCGTGCAATAATCTGCTGGCCATTAATGGTTGCAATGAGAAACCAATTTTGTAATCATGGGGTAAGTCCTTGCACCCATAGCTCTGTCTATGAATTTAGAAATTAAGACAATAGCTGGGAAATGCATTGCTAACAGCTTTTTTAACATTTTTAATAGAGTTCAGCCTGGACCAGTGTCTATATATCACAGTGATTGTGCGGTACTAAAAAAAAATAAGAAAGGGCCCAAAGTTTATTAAATCTTATGTCACTTTCCTGCAAACTTCCATAATTACAACTACCCGTGTTGCTGTGTGACTAGACAGCCAGCAGACAACCTTTTCCTGATTGGAAACATTTTGTGTAGTTTTTTTTATATATATAATTGAGCAACAATGGGCATAGTTCAATGCATGACATCGCCATGTTTCCCTGACAGAGTTACAGGGTCGGCAACAACTTAATAAGCTTTTCTGTTCACGTCTTAATCTCCCTGAACCCTGACATGCGCATTGAGGTGGGTCACGTGTCATGCAGAGAAACACTCTTACCCAAAGAAACAGGACAGCCGGGTGGCATTTCTTTTACCCTGCCATATGCCAAACTCACCGAAAGTTCCCAGAGGAGTAGGTTAACATTTAATTATGCAAAACATTTGAATTCTCCCAGCAAGGCCATGTGTACATAAAGACCATGACTCATCAAACAACAAAAGCTGTTGGAGGTGAGTAAGACTACACCTGAAAAGTGCCAGGGGTGGAGGTTCTGCTGAACAGGGCAAGAAGATGACTGCTTTTGAAGAGAGGACAATCACGAACACAACTGCAATTAGGCGGAATATGAAGTTTGTGAGGATGCTTGCATGTGTATAAGACTGGCCAACACCAAGACCAAGGAAATGGTACAACCACACTGCTACCCAGAAACTTGTCATTTCACCCTTGTAGAGGGAGAAAACTAATTTACCCACTGTCAATAGTGTGTTTAATGAAATTCACCCGTGTATTACCATGGCTCTTAGATACAGGTTAACTCTCTAAAACAATGGGTGCATAGAGGCAGACAGGGCATGGATAAGCATGTGTTCTGCCTGAAAAATTTAATTAATATCTTTAAATGCATGAATCCATGTTTCACAAAGTGTTCTAGGGCTTTCAAGATGCCTTTGGCACTTTATCACAGTTTTATGATGAATGCACAGTTTTATGATGAAATACCACTACCTCAGCCACCTGGCAAAGCGTTTTCTGTACTGACTTTTTTAAAAATTGAACTTTTTAGGCTAAACGCAGTGTTATATTGGGGCAAACCTAACACGGGCAAACCCATCAGCCAATGAAAACCATCCCTAATATTAAGAATGGCAGTGGGAGAATCATGTTATGCAAATGTTTCTCAGAGTTGACTTGTCAGTATAGAAAACGAATGGATTAAAGTACTGAAAAGTTATTGAGTAATACCTGCTGTCCTCTGCAAGAAAGCTGAACCTTGTACAGAACCTAACTTCTCAGCATAACACTGCCCAAAGAACACAGCCGAAGTTACAGTACAGTGGCTTAAGAATAAAAATGTAAATCCAATCAAACATGTATGACACAACATCAAGATTGCTGTCCATTAACGTTCCCCAAGAAACATGACAGAGCTTGAAAACAGTTTCATAAATAACATTGCTCAAATATTGCCAGATCTAGGTGTGCCAAGATGGTAGAGACCTATTCCAGTAGATTAACAGCTGTAATTAATTATTGACAAAGGTGCTTCCACCAAGCATTATCTAAAGAGGCTCATCCAATTGATATTTTAGTATTGTATTTTTGAAATATATTTATTTGACATTATATAAAATCCCCCTAAAATTGTGGAGTACATTCTGTTGATAAGTTTAAAACGAATCTTAACTGAAATTCATTAACTTTGAGGCACTGACACCACAAAATGTGAAGAAAATAAATACAAAGGGTTGTCAAATTTCTATAGGCCCTGTACATGTGTTTTAGCTAGGCATTCAAATACGATTTCTTCATCCCATTTGTACAATATCTATAGGTCAGGTTGCGTAAGCAGAATGCAATTGTTTGAATACTGCAAAGTGATAAGCACAATACAGTTTACAAACAGCTGCAGCCCCTAAAACAGTTAATTGGCTGCCCATGTTTTACTTCTACATGTGTCCATCAATAACATTCAATAATTAATAAATGACGTTAAGCCAAGGGCTCAATGAAAATCAGACAATGCACGTGGACTCAGGGTTTCAAGCTTTGGTTGATTTTGAATGTTACCTTGGAGGTGATAATTACTGTAATCATGTATCTATCTTAATTAAAAATCTAAATTATACCTTAATTTCAATATTTATTATATATTTATTTGTATTTATTCACGCACACACACACACACACACACACACACACACACACACACACAGACCAACCCTATTTTAGACTTTTCATGAATAACATATTTTCATTAAAAAACAAATGTAATATGTAACTATGTAACTATTATGACGAAACCTAACCATAATGCTACCTTAATCCACAACACTAACCTCTAATCCCTAAACCTAAACATTATTCTATTTCTATTCTAATCTGTGTTTGTTGAAAAAGAATCATCACAGCCATAAATGGCAACAACGATATTTCAGGAACATTGCAATACAGAAGGAATACTGTACCAAGACGTCATCACCGTTGCGGGAAAGGAACATGTATGATTACCCAAAGGGATTTGAAATGATCGCACAGTATTGGAGCCACATTTCGCACCTATCAGTTACGGTTGGTTCCCTGTCACTCAAGACATGCTTTCCAGTCGTCCATCCACTCAATACACAATGTAATTAGAATTTACATCTCCAGTAACATATTTCATAAAGTAGGTTGACATAAAGTAGATTACTGTCAGCCTCCTTGTAGGATAACCCTACTATTCAACTATTCCACTCATAATGACATGTGTGCTGCAGTTATGACACTGGTCAATTGTTACAACAAAGGAAACCCAATCAGTGAAGAAAATATGTCTGAAGTCGTACGTTCATTCGTATCAATGGCTACATTCAAAATAACTACGGCTTATCATCCACACAGCTCACTTCTCTTCGCTTAAACCGTCAGTGATTTTCCCCCGGAGCCCGACCCCAAATGCATCCCCGGAGGAGGCCAGGGTGGGCTTTTCCTGGAATGACAGCAGGGGGACATTGATTGGGAGCAACAGGGAGGCGGATGATTTTCCATCCCTCTTCTAACATTCTGTAACCACAGTAACAAAAAGACCAAGGTGGTGTGTGTGTCTTTATGACTTAATTATAAATGGGAACAAAAATGTCTCTAAACTGTGGTTAAATAGTAAAAAATGGACTGACTTTTTTCCTTTCCCTAATATGAAAAAGGCATTTTTTTGGCTTGAGTGTTAGGTTTAGGGCAAAAGTTACAATTGAGGTTAGGTTTAAAAAGGTTTGGGTTTGGTTTAGAATTAGGTTTAGGGTTAAGCATTACTAGTTAGGGTTAGGACTGAGTTAGGTTTAGGCATAACTTGCTTGGTTATTCAGGCTAAGGTTAGAGTGAGACTAAGGTGAGATTAGGGTTATGGTTAGTAAAACTATGATTTTTTAAGGGCAAACAACTTTTAGGTATCTAAGTAAACTTGTTTTTGGTGTGAGGCTATAATGTCTCTTTTAGGTTTATTTAGATGAATGAGACTTCATGCCAGTTTTGAGTGGGAGATATCTTTCTAAAGTGTAAACTGGTGAAAATGGCAATTGCCAAATGTCACCTTATGAGGTAACATGGGACACTTTTCCTACCAAAAGTCCACAGGCTACTGAGGTGTAAAGACAACATCAGTGTGGATTGGAGTGGAATGAGCAGTGTAAGGACAAGTCGTTACAACTCAATAAACAGAATCAGAAAATATTTGTTGTTGGGAAGCAGCAAAAAAACATCTCTCATTGGCAACAGCGCGCAATTCAATGCTGTCAGTTAAGGAATTTAACTAGCACACCAATTCCATTATTGAAAAAGTTCTGTCTATTTTTAAAGTACCACCCCAGTTGAAATCCACTTTTTTGACCTGAAGGATGATGAGAGGTTACCAATGATAAACCAATTTATGTCAATAGGTCATAATTTTTGTCAAAGTATGACATAAATAACCTTGAAGTGGCAAATTAAAAAGGTTTCACCTTGAATTCTTCCCCTGGAAAATGCCATCGCTTTTCCTATAAGATGACAGGAACATTCTATTCATCCAGTAGAGGGCTGGAGATTATGTAATTGTTATTATACATATCTATAATTTATTTTAAAAAAGATTCCTCACCTTGAGACACAATTTCATGTTTTTTTTCAAGGATATTGCCGGCATGTTATCAATACTTTTCATGATTTTTGAGCTAGTATATAAAGATAGACGTATATGTAAATATGTATACAAGGCATGCAAAGCTAACATGAAAACAAACTTCCCAAATGCTTCAATGAAGGCTATCCATTATACTAAAACATTAACTTACATTTCTATGGCAGATTTGTGGCTGCAATTTAGGCAATGTATTGATACTGAAATGATAACACAGAGAAAGAGGAATATGCTTCTTTTAGGCTAATATTTGTTCAAAATGTTTGTTCCAAATGTCCCAAATATTTGTTCCAAATGTTAACAATATCTGGAATCCCAAACAGCTTCACTGAAATCATCAAAATACAAGTCACACAAATGTCAACCTCTAACAGACACCTCTTTTAAATTGGGTCTTTTGGTGATTTAGCCAATCTATTTGCGCAGTGAAATGTTAACTCTTCAGTGGAGAAACTTAAATGACAGAGCACATAAAACCAGAGGCAGTGGAGACTACTGGTGGGCCCCTTGAAAGATGTCTCAACTAACTGAAAAGGAGGAGCAATTCATATCAAAAGCTTTTTCATTCCGGGTTATTTCTTCCTTTTAATTCAGATTGAGACGAACCCTGGTGCCTATCTGCTCTGACATCTCACCACTCCCATCTAACAACAAACGCAGAGGCTGACCTTTTCATATGACACCGCCATTGTCAAGGGAGGTACTGACTAAATGCAGCTCTCCGTTTTCCTTCTATACAAAGAACCGCAGAGTTACTAATCATGAATGTGAATCATATAGGTCACTGTTCTCAGCTATAAGAAATCTGCCTTTATGCCTGTCAGTCGCATAACGCAACTCTCCTGCTAGCTGCCTTTCGCCAGCCTTTTTTTAAATTCCTTTTTAATTTTTTTAATCTTTGTTTTATTTTTGTCCTATGTTTGTTTAAATCACATTTTTATGATTTTATTAACTTTTAAAATAGAAAATTTTAAAATAAAAACACAGTACTTCAGTATATTTGAGTGTTTTTTCATGATGGAGGAGTCTTCTTTATTTGAACTGTTACTTCCTTTTATGCACATTGAGGCCTTCTTCTGCTAGCTATCTTTAAGCTAAGGAACAGATTTCTTTTTTTTGTAAAGCACATTGAATTGCTTCTATGTATTAACTGTGCTATATAAATAAACTTGCTTGCTTGCTATTCTTTAAGCCTTCTTTTACCTTTCATGTCATTTAGCGGTCCCTTCTATCCAGTGATCCAGTGACTGCATACATTTTCATACTTTATTTTTCTGCCAGTTTGGGCCCTCAATGGGAACAGATGTAGAGTCAACAAACCATGGCACTGCAAGCGCCACGCTCCACCAACTGAGACTGACGGGACCCCGTCTTGTTAGATTTTATCAGTTACCAAACATAAATCATGGCCACGATCCAGACTATCCCAATTACACAGAACTGGCAATTATGTAGGACCCTAGAATTTGACCTTTGCATTATTCATTCATTTTGGTACACACTTAGCGTCACAAATGAAAGACTTTATCCCTACATAGTGCACTACTTTTGACCAGGGCTCTTGGTACATGGGGCACTTCATAGGGAATGGTGTGCCATTAGAGCTGCACATTTCATGACTCTTGATCTCAACTCTTGTCCATGAAAGACAGGCTGGGTCTTCTTTAGGGTCCCGGGTATCAGGTGAAGAGGATGCATCAGGTGAAGAGGATGCATCAGGTGAAGAGGATGCATCTGATGTCAAAAATTACCGTAATAGCACGGTTACTTCCTTCTATGCACGTTGAGGCCTTCTTCTGCTAGCTATCTTCAGTCTTAAAAACATAAAAACACATCGTGAACACACACACTGTCTCTCTCTCCTCCCCCCGCTCACACCCTCTCTCAATCTCTCATACGCACAAATGAATACAAGCGGATAAAAGATCACCATAAACGCAATCATAACTAAAGGGGAGAATTAGCCAACAGGATAATGTTAGTGCCTAGGTGGAAATAGTGGTCTGCAAATAATAATCAAAATTGGGACAAAGATGCACTGCGGGATCTTCAGGTCATAGGGCTGTGTTTACTTCTGAAGTATCCCACAGCTCCAGCACAAGCTGGACACATTATCATAAACATCACACATTTGTTGTGTTCTCGCTAACTTATAAACAACGTATTCTTTCATAACAGTAAAACGATGCACGAAAAACGATGTAAAAAGATGCACGAAAAATGAATCACGGCTGTGGTGATGGAAACGAGGCTGCATGATTAATGAGTGCCCACTGAGCAAAATAATTTCAAAGTCTAGGTTCAAATTGATAGACAATATCTTTGTTCAACATTTTTGCATCCGTAAAATTAACGACGCGAGAAATGGCAGCGGTCTTCACGCTATGACTCTGAAAAGCAATAAAAGTTTACCGGCCAATCATGAAATACAGTGTTTGCTTTTGACGAAGTTCACATGACTATTAAGTGCAGAGTGAACACCCACATTTCCAATAGATCAGATGTCAAGCGGAGGCTATGTGCTGGAGGCATGATGACGGATGCCAAAAGCAAATAGCTAAAATGGTCCTGCACTTTTCCATAGCCTGTCCATTTTATCAATGAGCTCTTGTCTGTGAAGCATGTGCCCAAACCAGATGTTGCTTTTTTTTTGTGTGACAAGTTAATGATGCAACGGAAGCCGCAAACTTGTACTCTTATACTTTATTCAGTACATGGCTACGGAAACGCAAAAGCAATTTTCATGTGTACTAGCACAATAATTACACACATCCTTGGATGTGCATCAAGTCATTTTCATGTGTACTAGCACGATAATTACACACATCCTTGGATGTGCATCAAGTCATTTTCATGTGTACTAGCACGATAATTACACACATCCTTGGATGTGCATCAAGTCATTTTCATGTGTACTAGCACGATAATTACACACATCCTTGGATGTGCATCAAGTCATTTTCATGGAAACACACTTCTGTTATGTCTTTTTTTATCATGCAGAAACCTGTCTTGAATGGAAACCCAGCCAGTGCAGACGTTTTGGAGCTCACACAAATGCACCAACCCCTGGCTTGAAACGGAAGAGGTTGCTGTTTGTCGGCTGAAGGACACTGTTCTTAAAAAAAAACTGTTTGCTTTGAAGAGTCACACATTGACGCATCAGGCCCAGACAAAGCAACACTGATCGCATGTGACATGAGTCACTAAAAAAGCGTATTGCCCATGTAAGTTACAGGCTTTCTAGGGCAGCTACCATTGTAATTCAAAGTGAAGTTCTTGGTCTTTCTTTGTGCTTTACTGAATGCAGTGCAGATTGCATTAGGCCCTTTCGCTCTTGCTTTTTCATATCTACATGGAAAAGGGGATATTTGTCAGTTTGCACACAAGGTTCAACTGAGCTTGGCTTCCATATTTTCAGCTAGGGTTAACAGCATTGCTCAGGGACAGACTTATATACGTATACAGTACATACCGTGTATATACACGCATATACTGTATATCTGAATACCTACACAATGCATACATCGGTGCATTGTGACAGGAAGCCGACGGGATGATACCTGATGATCGAGGACAAGCAGACAGGGTGGGATGAGAGTGTGGAGGGTCTGTAGCCTCAGCAGCCCATCTTGCCGTCCCCTCACATCTGTGGCTCCCCGTCAGTGAAAGGGTCATTGGCTATTCACTGTCACTCTGTCCACCTGGGTGACGCCGCAGTAAAGCCTCCTCAAAAGGCAGGCTGTCCTCTCCGAACATTCACACATCTTATTTGTGCGGAGTAAAAATAAAAGTGCCTTTTCTGCTAATCTCTGCAGGCGTTTAAATTACAAAGTATTTTAGGCGGGTGTTTGTAAAAGGCATGTTTCCCTGACTTTTTAGTACTAAAAAAAAAAACAACAACAACAAAAAAACAAGTCAATAAAAACAAATTGCACAAATTATTGTCCATAGGGTGTGGACAGCTTTATTTCATTAAATGTTTTCTGATGGTTGAAGATGTTGTCCTCATATGCCTACAGTGTGATGTATAGTCAACAAAGAGATAACAGCATGGCTTATTGCATAGCTATCTCTCTCTCCCCTTTCCTTATGAGTTGATTTGATGGGCTGTACTTTTCTGGCCATTGTTCTATAGCCCTAAATTAGAAATAGTTTCTTTGAACATTTTTTAAAATGTGAATTATGATCACTCCTTGTGTGTTTGACATGAGCTGGTGGCTTTTAATGTTTCGTCAGTGAGTTTTGACCTGTAGACCCAGGGAGAGGCCATATACATATGCATATATATATAAACCAAAACCTCTTGTTCAAGGTGAATTTGTTGCATACTGTATCTTATATACACAGTAACTATAGATCTAAATATAGCATCACAATGAGTCCCTGTCTGCTGAATATTGCCGGCTCTGCCATTAACAAAGTAACATATTGAATATTCTTACACGATTCCATGTTCTATACATGTAGACTATGCTACACTTCTTTTCTGTCTCTATGCAATTTGCGAGAGGATGAGCATATCTAAACAGTGCTACTCTACCAGAGCTGATACAATATTTCTGCAGTTACTTTAGGGTTTGGGGAATTGAATGAAAAATACATTCCTGTCTAAATGCTCCACTTTGAGTATGACATGTAGCAAACGTGCGCTCTCATATGCCCATTACCCAGGAAATTAACAATATCTTCCAATGGCACCAGAACAGACATGGTGCTCAGTTGTTAGAACAAGATGCTTGTATTGCCAGGGTTATGGTTTCAATTCCCACGATGGGCTAATCTGAACATTTTTTGCACTAAGTGCTGCAGATCAGTCTGGTTAAGAGCGTCTGCTATATTACTAAAATGTATTTTGACAGAGTTTCTCATGGGTGGTAACAGTAACTAAGCACTGACTGTGAATCACGATGTCAATCACATTTGTAGAATGACTAGATCACTCATTATTCCAAAAACAATTTAAATTCCAAATTGTCTTTGCAATTATGCAACACAATAGCAGTCATTCATATTTCAATAACGATCTTCTGCGGTTTCAGTTTCAACCTTCCACGGTTTCAGTTTTAGTTTATGTATAGTGACATTGTACATTCTTAAGTTACTCTTCCTGAGGTCCACATAAAATATCAAACGTGTGACAGAGTACAGAGGAGTTACAGACAGCACGTTATTATAAACAGTTGAACTGAAAAATGACATATTTCTCAAATTATTTATGAATTTTCCACAAAGATTATTTGGCACCCTTGTTTAGAGTATTTTGTGCAGCCTCTTCTTCTAAGTGCATATAACAGCACCAAGCTATTTACTATAACTATAAGAATGGAGAAACTGAACCGCACCCTTTTTCTATATAGAACCTGTCCGGATTATTAAGATCCGTTCTGCGCTCATGTACTGCTTTCTTTAATTCAAAACACAGGTTTTCTTGCAAGAGGTCATTAGAAATAGTGGCAATATCCAGAAGAAATCTAATAAGATGTCACAGTTTGCCTCTGATCTGTATGAAAGTTTGAATATTAACACACAGACACACCCTGCTAAATCGCTGTTCAATCATTTCATCTGACTAATTCGACAACTGCAACCATGGAACCACAATTTATGCTACTAATCACTGATAACCCGTCGTCAACTTGCCATGTATGGTTAGTTTTTCCTGCTATCCTGTTTATGCAGATCTTAAACTGGCAGCATCTTGATTGACCATAAAAGGTTTGTGTTTGACCATCAAAGGAAAAATGATTTGGTTGCAAGATATCAGTGGTCTGCCCTACACAGACAAATACAGACACACCGACACCGACACTGACACACACACACGGACGGACGATACAAAAAAAACTGATTTAGACCAGCTTTTCTCTGAGTCTCCGCTCCTCCACTCGTCCCCCTCGCTCAACGTCATCCCCCTTTTCTCTGTCTCGATCTCGCCCGCTCGCACACCCACACGAACCAGCCCCCCCCCCCCCCCCCCCCCCCCCGGGGGCCCCCCC
>JACXGI010008906.1:0-32007 GCA_016801175.1 Esox masquinongy
GGGGGGGGGGGGGGCACTGGTTGGATCTTATATCTTCACACTGGCCTACTATATGCCTACTGCATATTAAAAAAAAGAAATGTCTTCTTAGTTCCCCCTTGTGCTTTTTCATGTCCCCATGGTTCCTGTACCTATATGCCACCACTTATGGTTAGGTAGAGGAAAACCACATATCTACCCTTGATGTTGAGAGTGCAACTCCCAGTCTCACACAGCCCTCACCTTCGCTCTAATCTACTGATCCAAAACAGCTGAACGTGATTCAATGGCCAGGCTAATGCAAATGTAAAGTGGTGAACAGTGAACACATGACCAACTTCAGCTGAGGAGAAAACTCTTCCAACATTAAAGCTGGACATTGTCAAAGCAAGCTCGGAAAGAGAGGGCCGCTTTGATCGTCAGAAAGGTTGTCGTTGTTTTTCACAATATCGGAACGACTTAAATATTACAAATGTTGTTTAATTGAACACACGTTCACAGGAACGATTTAAAGTGTGAAAAAAACCCCGAATGAGATCATTACATTAACAAATGGCACGTTACTGGCTAAAAAAGTAAAGTAAAACTTTAGCTGAACTTTAGAAGTATTTTCCCGCCCAATCCCTCTCTTAGATTTGTGGTCTCTCCTTGATGCGAGCCATCCCCAGTAATTGACCATTAGGGACTGAGATGGTGAGAGGATGCATTCCTTCGGCCCAAAACCCCCCCCAACCCAACCACAGTCCACCGCCACGAACCACCCCCCCTCCCCATCCCCAATCAACGAACGCAAGAGGTTTACTAGAAACAGCGTACCCACATTCTGTAATTGGCGCCATGCCGGCATGATCAGTTGACGGGTAGAGCTCCATTATGTTTCTAATTAAAAGGCCATCAATGGTGGCCACAATGACCAGTCTCACTTCCTTGCAAGGTGAATTCATTTCCTGTACAGTATTTGTTTTCAGCATACCTTGCAGCACTCAATGGGCTTGTAAAAAAATAAATAAAAAGGCTTAAGAACTCCCAATCCCCTCGTAGACATTTTACCCATGGAGCCTTGCTGTCAGTGCAGCGACTAGCCATCAGTTATCAAGGCCAATGATGGGCCATCCATCACTGCCCCATTATGGATCTGATCCGGGGTCTTGAAAGCATTCTTCCAGAACAGAACACTCCTCTGGACCTCCCCACTCCCGGTTCCACTGAGATCCACCTGTCCGGGGTTCTTTAGTCAAATGTCGTGGGTTTCACACAACCACAGACATTAGTCCAGCCTCTGGGGGAGGGGGACGGACGGTTTTATCTGATATAATATGTGCATAGAATTCTTACTTGCAACCTCGGCTCTGAGCATTTCTCCATCACTTTTCTCCTTAATTCAAAACCCGCCATTGGGGTTAAACTACCTGACTGTACATTAAATGGAAGGACTACAAAGTGATTAGAAGCAGCCAGTGTCTGCCAGCCGCCCCTCCCAACGAGACAGAGGCCGCGCGAGACGGAAAAAAAGTAGATGTTGCATCACCTGTCTGTCATCAATGCCTCCACGCAGGCCTGCTCTCCAAGGGGACCCTGCCTTTGGATCACCCCCGGGCTCTTCCATGCTAGATTGTATTCCCCAGTTGCCTTAAACTCCTGCTCTGCTGCTGCAGGTAGGGAAGATGAATTGGCCGACGCCACACAAGTCAACTATGGGGGATGGGATTGAAGAAAATCGCAAGACGGGGGCAACGCTCACCACAGACCTAGTCAAACGACACTTAAAAATGTGCGGTTAAAAAAAAAAAAAAAAAAAAGGAACTTTTTTTTAGATGTCTTGCGAAGAACATTACTTAATCTTTTTTTTTGTTAGCTCAGCGGTCAGTTTATTAGGTACACCACCTCCAGCCAAGACCGCCATCTCCTACAGACACTGAATAACCACAGCCTGCTAAATTAAGCAGGAACATGAGCCCTGAGACATTCACAGTTGTCAGATGTGCCGGTTCCAGAACCTCGGAGACTGCTGCCCTCCTGAGGTTTATGGTGTCCAGGGTTTACAGAGAAAGGTACGACAAACAAAAAAAAAAACATCCAGTCAGCGGTAGTCCTGTGGTTACAGACAAATAAGTGATGAGGGAGGTCGAAAGCACAATGAAAAGAACTGACTTATCCATCCAGTCCATTGCTCATATTGCATTATTAAAAGCAGTGTGTCCTGTGACACCAGCGTTCCAGTCCTGCTCACCAATTAGCTTAGTGGTACTACAGATGGAAGTGCAACTGGACTGCATCGTCCGGGTTTCGAGGGGTTAGTAATCAAATACACATCTTCACATCAACTGTCCTGAGCCCGCAAGGAGGCGCTGTGAAAAGGAAGGCCTTAATCACAATTGGGGAGAACAACTTTTTTTTTTTTTTTAAATAAAAATATTTATTTTTGAAATTGTCGTTCTAACCATTCTCGGAAGAAAACAAGAACGAAATAAAAGATTAGTGCAGCTTAAGTTAAAGGAACAATTAACCCAAATGAAATGTTTTCTTTACCATATAATCAATCAATTAACAGGGCTGTATAGCCATCCATACTTTGATTCAGATTCAATTGCTAATGATTTCACATGTGGCACACATCCCTTCTAATTTCTGGTACAATCATCAGCATTTTACATATATGTGCAAACCTGAAAGTTTCTGGAATTCATTGTGAATCTCAGTCACACAGATAATATCAACATGATGGGTAAAAAGGCTAATAGTGGTAGCATGAATTGAATAGGATTTGTACCTCAAGTGCTTCCTCAAAGTCAGGGTACCAATATAGCTCTTCAAAGCATCATGTTCAAATCATCTAACCAAGTGCAGCGGTTTAGCTGTAAAATCAATTTTAGATGATTTGGACATCACACACGGAAAAACGCCAATATCAGTACCAGGACTTGGATGGGATTTGTGCCAGAAATGTTAAAATGATTGCATTTGGAAAAGCGCCAGGAAAGAAAAACCAAAGCATGGATTGCTGTTAAAACGTCTCCATAGATAGCTTACTGGGTAACAACACAAAGTTATTAGAAATCCTGGTAAAGGATCCCTTTAAGGACTGTCAGAAAGACCCTAATCATTTATAATTGTGAATGAACACAAAAAAATATGATCAACCAGAGAGAAAAAAAAGCAGGATGTGCCATTTGGTTTCTTGGCCAAAAATGCAACTGTTAAACTAAAAGAAACAGCTTATTTCATTTTCCCCTGACATTATATTGAGGCTGCGGTTTCTGGGATTTATGAAAATTTGAGTGGAGTTGAGTTCCCAGCCATGTTTAGGGGTCGAGTTAAGCTTTTCACTGCTTGCCAAACTGAAAACGGCCACTGTAGGATTCCCGTCGACGAACCCACGGAGCAGCGGGTCATATTTCAGCCCTGTATCCTTTCCATGGCCAACACACATCAAGCCCCCCCCGAATATAATATAGCGAAGGCATTTGGAGACATGTTGCGAAAGCTTTGACATTGGAGTGACATAAGACCTCACAAGCCAATTCAAATCAGATAATCTGGCGCAGGCCTAAATGCCACCAAAAGAACAACAACTGGAGCCTGATGAAAACATGGAGGCGCGAATCTACATGGAGACAAATGGGAAACAAAACCATTCATGTCAACATTTCCTGTGGGCCCACACGTTTAGATCCCAGGGTCAATTCAGAGACAGTGTCCAAGAATAACTAATAGGCATGATAGAGTATGACATGGATGTTAAATTATCATGCAGATGAAACTTAGTGCTTAATTCTATTCCAGTTCAGTCAAGCCACATAAGTTGTCATTTGACTTCATCACCCCCCTCACAGACAGACCTGATTTTTTTGTTTATATCAAAGGGTAGGAAGGGAAAATAATATTTGACAAGGAAACTATAGCCCATTTCATGACTAATTTTTACAGACCTAAGTAACCAAGGGCCTTTCATGAGCGGTTATGTAACCACGGGCCACACAATAGTTTCAGTAGGACTTACAATATTTTTTGAAAGATAAAACAGACAAAAAAATATTGTGAATATTGACACTAAATTGTTGCACGTTACCTTCTGTGATAAAGTGCGACCCTTCCACCAGAGACACTGCCTTTTCCGATGTGTCAAATGGCTATAAGAGCAGTGAGTTCCACCAGAGAAGTTTGACATTACCAGGATTAGCTAACCTATCCAGCTAATTAACTTGCTAACTTCTGTTACCTTGCTAACTACCTCTTCTGACAAGCAGCTTGCTTATCTTGTTTCATTAAATTGTAAACATACCGTCCTAAAATAACACTGATGTCTTGGAAATCAATCTGTAGATGTTTCCTTCAACAAAAAAACCCCCATCTGATCAACTGTGTAATCAGCAGATGCTGACGAGAGTTGTAACAGAAGGCCAACTCCTGTCAGCGAGCTAGTTACGATGTCAGCAACAACAGCTAGCTAGCTTACGGTGGAACACGTTTATGTGCATGGCATTAGTTTGTGGCATCCCTATTCCCTTTCATACCCAGACAGACTGGCTGGTTCACTTACATTAGCTGACATCGTCCATCTTAGCACACTAATTTGATTTATCTACATATGAAGATCATATTTCGGCAGAGTAAAGAAAATACAGGTAACAGGCCTGTGTGTTTGGTTCTATGACGTTTGGCAGGTACATTTATTAACACTTCCATTAATTTGACCCCATGGTCTAGTATCACCCCTCACCCCCTACTAATTCGCCAGTTACCACTGACGTGTACAAAAGAGGTATACCTGGTAAAGAGCCTGTTTGAAAGGGGGTCATATAAACATTACCCAATTGTTTTGACAGGAAACATAGGGCAAATCCTATCTGAAAGCAGTATACTTTGCAGCGAGATGACTGCAAAATGTTCATCCTTTAGTTTCCGTCGACGCCGTAAAGAAAAGAAAACAAATGCTTTGTGGCAAGTGTGAGCGGGGATCACGAGTGAAAGACCTGCCAACAGACAGCCCTTATAAACCACGCTTCAATAAAGCACTTCCTCCACCCTCCCTCCCGTTCATTGACAAAACCAGGGGAGAGCGAGCATTTAGGGCTCAGTTCCTGCTTTCCAGGCGGAGGCTACTGCCCCCCTCCACCCTCCCCACTCCTTTCATGCCAACAGCAGCAGCAGGCAGCATGCAGTTTCATGGCCCAGGCCCTTTGTGCTCCACCTATACAAGTAGGTATGATTTCTGCCGAGTCGTAAAACAATTACTGGCAAATTCCTGCAGCTCTTTGATTTCTGGCCAGAGGCTGGGGAGGGGGGTTGGAGGAGGAAGGGCCACGAGGCTGCTGATAGCACTTCTGCCATACAGTAAGGAGTGGGGGCGGAGGGCTTTGTCCAGGGGCCGGGAACATCTAGTATTGCTGGAGCCTTGTGACAGTGCAGATCCTCTGGTCTATAGGAAGCAGGGGGGAGAATCAAAAAGGCAAACGCAGACAGCACGAGCAGTCGCTAAAGCCTAGCTATCTTCTAATGGCCAGTACCATCAGACTCCCTGTCCTTCCTGTTAAAACACCTTCACTGCAAACATTTATACAACCCATTTCGAATTAAAACGGGTAGTCCAATGGCAAAAAAGGCAAATAGTTTTGAACTGAAACACATTTGTGCCTCTAAACTGGAGGACCAAACTCAATGGCCGGAGTATAACTGACTCTACTGTATTCTCTGTGGTTACTGACAGCATGTCTCCCATATCACAATTCGGTGCCCCCTTAAACAGAATGATAAACAAGAATCTGTGGGATTTCGAACTGCCAACACCCAGCTGGCCGACAGGAGGGGAGGACGGATGCATTCTTGGCATGACTGTGGTCTCTGGAGTGACACGGAGGTAGAGCTACAGGCAGAGAGGGGAAGAGAAGGAAACCAAACCAAAATTGTCTTCTGGCAGAGGAGTGTGTTGCTGACAGACCTCCCAAATTAGGAGGGGGGGAGGAATGGCAGAGGAATGGTTCACACTGCATGTCTCCGATGGGTAATAATCAGTCCGAGACCAGGCGGTGACATTTCAAGCCCGAGGGCTGAAGCCCCAATTTCCTCAGCAGAGTTGCACGCGTGCGTGTGCGTGTGTATGGACATTCATCTGCTATCTGTATGGGAAAGGCTAGCAGCATGATTTCTAGGTTCTGCTACTAGTGGAAGGAGGTTATTACACCAGCCAAGTGCTGCTGCATCATCATCATCATCATCATCATCATCATCATCACAGTGTAGCGACATGATAAAACAAAACAGGACCAACCACTGCGTTCCAAGTCATGAAGCTCGATGGGCCCTTTGAGGAATTTGTCATCAAACAATGCCTCTTCAGGGGGCTCATGACACCCTCACACACAGGTGGAGTCACACACTCACGTAGCCTCACAGAGCATCATGGGAGAGTACGGGGGGCGTAGACGAGCTCAGGGGAGGCCCAGGAGCCAAGATACTGACCCAAACAAGTAGTTTGGCTTCTGTTGTGTGTTGCGTAAATAACTAAGTATGTACTTCTGTCCATTATGCATATTAAGTGGTAACCAAATGAAAAACTGTCCATCCTTCCGTGACTCAGTTATCCTCAAACCTACCTCAACCGAGTCTTCCACCGGTCCCCCTGGTCCGCCTGATCTTCCACCGGTCCCCCTGGTCCGCCTGATCTTCCACCGGTCCGCCTGGTCTTCCACCGGTCCCCCTGGTCTTCCACCGGTCCCCCTGGTCTTCCACCGGTCCCCCTGGTCTTCCACCGGTCCCCCACCGGTCCCCCTGGTCTTCCACCGGTCCACCTGGTCTTCCACCGGTCCACCTGGTCTTCCACCGGTCCACCTGGTCCGCCTGGTCTTCCACCGATCCCCCTGGTCCCCCTGGTGCCTCGTTTCCTCTGGTGCCAAAACTGGCATTTTACTCTAAAGTCCAGAAATGCTTCTGTTTCCACTGACACGGGCCAGCGCCAGCTGGCCACTAGGCTGTGGCCAAGTAGCCCGGCTCTCACTTGGTGCCAAGCCCTGGACTTTAGGACATAGGGCGGGGTTTACGGGTTGACGCGTTACGTGCTGTGAAAACGCGGCATGTTGTGCTATTCGAATAGCGATGTGTATCGTTTGTTTTAGGCTTCTCGTAATGGTTTTTCATCTGAACTAACTAACAGATCCCTGATAAAATAGCCTAAAGAAAATAAAGCAACAGCACAGGGAAGCAAAGACTCAGAACAGAAAAAGTTGGAACGACCGGAGCTAGTACGATGCCATTGACTCAATAGAAAAATGGAGCGCTGAGACTGAGACGTAGACTACAGAACCTATAACCACACAAAATTAACTCTGAATTCTCACAAATCCTTCTATCAAGGGTAGATAGTTTGACAAAATACTTATTAAACTAAATAATGAATACACTGGCTTAGAGTTGCAGTGTCACGAGTGTAGGTGGAGAAAGAGCCGGTCGCATGAGTTTGAGAAAGAAATGTTTTATTACTCAAGTTCAAACGCTGTATTGTAAACAAACTGAGCATGGCATTATTGTTTATTTCATTTTACTCCCAGAAAAATATTGCCTTTTATTTTTCGTAACCGGAAAACCAAATTGCGTTATAGTTTACTCCTCCCTCCCCACCTGAGCCCTTGGTACCAAATGTATAGTCGAAACAGGAAAGTCTAGAGCCAACATTAGCATAAATCACCGGTGTAGCCCTGGTACTGGTGTAAAGCACTAGTGGAAATGTGGCATGGCTCTCTTCCTTTGAAAATTGGGGCCGTTCAGTTGTCCCTTCTTGTGATCACTGGCAAATCCGATAATCCAAAAAGAATTACCATATAAACCAGGTTGTGTGGAACCTGATATATAGCAGGGAGTTGTTCACCAAAAACATATTCTCCAGAATAATCCCTGATAAATATCAGTTGATTGGCCAATGTTCATCCAGGGTCCCACAACCCAGTAGGCAGTTCATGAACATTCTCCCCTGGAATCAAGTGTGTACACAAGACCTCAATAGTTGGAGAGCGTCGAAAGACACTTTATTCTGCCTTTTCTTGAATGACACATGCAAGAAGGCAAATACATTTATCCGGATCCTCGTTTCATCCAAAGAACTGGCAACAGAAACCAAGCTAACTTGCTAGTTACCCTGAATGCTACATGGAGGATTGGACTCCGGTCTAATCTCAAACCTCAGGTCTTCAACTAGCCCACTGTGGACTGCAGTGGCTGGTGGGCGAGCAGCGAGTTCTGCGACAGGCTGGGGGGAGGAGATCCGTGTCATCGCCGAGACCTTCTAGTGATTTCCCTGGCCTTGCCAGGGCTGCAGCCTTTGTATGGCGTAGATCCCAACGCCTCACATGGGACTGTTGATTTAGCGTCCGATGAACAGCAACAATGTCACACCGGCTTGCTGTGTGACAGGCTGCCATTTTGGCTTCTTGAAATCACTCTTCAAAAAAAAAAAAAAAAGACCTTCTCAAATAATCATACACATTTTTCTAGAAGAGGCAGCAACAATTTAGCAATAGCAGGTCACCGCCCATGCTAAACAAAGAAATGGGAAACACTGCTTAGCCACCACTATGAATGGAATAGCACGGGCAGGTGTGTGCGCGTGTGTGTCATTGCTTAGCTTAGAGTGTCTTTTACAGGAAAATAACAAAGAACCTAAACAGAGCCCTTCCCTGTCTGTTTCGACATAGGGATCCATTAACACTGGTCTGTCAACTCAGCCATTCCACCCCCGTAACACAGAGACGCCCAGCCATTAAAGTGACAAGCTATTCATGAAATATTACCCGCGCCTCTTAAGAGGTACAATCTCAAAAACGAATTAAATGGCGGCAAATGGAGTGCTTAAACCGCCAAAGCAGCATGCACCACCGGGCTATTTTAGCAATGGGCGCCATTCTCGGTTCCAGCCCGGGGAGAACTTCTGCGAGGTCGGTGCGCTCCACTAAGAAAACAGGGATACCGGTCCTCACCAGTATCCATGGCAACACCTGAACGCCAGGCCCTAATGGCTGGCGATAATGAAGCAGCACTGTGACTTTACAGACTGTTGCACCATTAATTTTAATGTGTCGAGGAGAAGCCGCTTCCCTCCCGGACTGGAACTGGGAATCAGTTCAGCTCTGGGGGTAATATGAGAGCAGAACTAGCGCCAAGTCCACAGTTCGCTTCGTAAGCCCCACGTCATTTTCTTTATCGCTTTTCAAAGTTGAGTATGGTGACCAGCTGACTGAAAGCGATACGACGGTTTAAGGGGACTTGAACCCCCCCCCAAACATGTTCAAAATGAAAGGCTGGTTAAGCAAAACATGGAGAGAATACAAGAACCGGTTTTGCACAAAATCTTGCAAATTACATCGCTGCAAGTGTGAAACATCAGTTTGCCACTCGTCAGTAACGTTACAGGATATTAAAAGATATTAAGTGTGTGACATAAATTACCTGCCCAGCTCCTAAAAAATCAATAGTCAAACTTCCCATAGAGTCAGTGGTTGCGGTGTATAACTTTCATGCCTTAAATCTGTTTCTGAGGTATTGAATTACAACTATAACTGAAGAGTCATGGGAAGAGGCCATCTAATCCTTACTTCCTTGGAGGCAAATATAGGAACATCCTTACAGCCACACCATAGAAACATGAACAAATACAACTGGCTAGGAACCTTGAACCGTGGCAATCTGAATAAAACATTTGTATACACTGACAGTTGCTGCTTGGAATTGTGATGCAAACATTTCCATGGTAATGTACATAGAATGTTTACTGAAATGACCCCAACTGTTGTGACTCACGTATTTATGTCAGCTCCACCAATCACAGCATAGATTAATAAGTCCAATTCCTGGTTTTATTACTTATGGGTAGACTCACAATGGTCCACAGTCTACCTTCTTTGTTTCGCTATAGACTTGAAAAGGACCGGCTTTTTTATTCATTCTATTTATACAGCATACAGATAGAGCCAATGATGAGGAAGTGATCGTTTCAGAACCAGAAATGACAGGCAAAATAACCATTGAAAGACCATTATTGAACTGACTGATATTCTGAACATGAGTATTACAAAAAGGCTTAGACAATGGCCACATAACGGTCACGCCAAATAAGGCAATTGATAAACTAACAAATTTATACATCAGGAAAACCTCATTTCAGATAAGAATAGAAGCCAGTCCAACAAAAAACAGGGAATTAATGTATGCAATGCTTTGACAGCTGAAACTCAAGGTAAAAATGGCTGGCAAAACCCATGTTCCAGTCCATCTATTTTGGGAAGGGGTCTTACCCCTCCTTTTTCTCCAATCTTTCTCCCAGCACTAAATATCAGCTTTCCAAAGGCTACACAGCATGGCAGGCAATCATAGCCATTTTCTTCAGGTCAGTTTAAATGCCTTGCCGGCCATAAAATTCCAAATTGAAAGCTTTAAATTTGAGAGACAAAAAATAGTGGAGAATGGCGACAGAAGTGGAACACTCCCGTTGAAACAAATGTTAATTTTGTTTTGTTCCCAATTCACAAAGCTTCAACTTGCAGAACCATCCATAAGCCTTGAAAGCATACATTCTGTTTGGCTACACAGATTTCATCTGGTGAAGGTTAGACCACTCACTGTTCGGTTGGATCAAAGACCGATCATTTCCACACAGTGTTTAACCTAAAAGTCTCAGACGTTCCTGTTTACATCAGTGCCAGCTGAAATAAGAATTTTAAGAATATATTTCATCAAAACATTTTTGTGTCAACAAAAATCCATGCGAATATTTTGCGAATGAGATAACATGAGTAGATGAAGAACCAGTTGTTTAACGCTGGTGTCGGCTGAGGAGGTTCATCAACATCATCTGATGAAGTATGGGCCAACTACCACTACGGAGCTAGCAGGCACCTGACTTACCACAAGATGAGCAACATGAGGCAAGACGACTAAGCATGTTTGAACTGCGTGCACGGCTCCTGGGCCACCGACGGTATGGGCCGACAACAGCATAACCCTGCAATGGTGCAAAACCACTGCGAGGCAGTGACTAAGCACATTCGAGAGCCCGTAATGCCCCCTTTCTGTAGAAAGCTGTGCCCTCACGAGACCGCTCAGACTGTTAGCACTAACCTGTCAAACAGATGCTGTGGGGTGCCACAGGGTTCCCCCTCAACAACATATTCGGCATTGCCCATCAGGGGCCCAATGCTGATCAAAGGTACCCGTGGATGGGGGGGGGGGCATCCTCTCGAGATAAAAAAAAGCCACATTGTTTACTTTACAACAGCACCATGCATTTCGGTCCGGCTGACGACGGCTTTTAGAGGTCTCTTGAACCCAACCCGGAGAGCGTCGGTGTCCCACAGCTCCTGAACGGTCATCGGGCTTGATCTAGTCAAGTCCACATATGTGAAACTGATTAGCATTGAAAGGCAACCTTCCACTGTTGTCAAACCATCATGTATTATCAAATCAAATGTGCTTCAGAACAAGACATGAGTTTACAAAATGTGATCCAGCAAGAACTTTCCAGTCTAAAAAAAAAGGCCAATTAGTCAAATGTTGCGATAAGCTGCAAATCCAGCGGCCTTATATTGAGGATCCAAATGTGCACAAGGATAAAAGCCTTCAAAGCCCTAGCCTCGACTGAAAACCCTGACCTTGCCTTGACACACAACGTCACTGTGGGCAACACCACATTTTGACGACGGAGGCAGCACTTGAGCTGACAAGTGGGTAACTGATCAGCAAAAACACCCTACACTCCGGTAGCAGCTCACTCTCAAAAAAAACGCCAACCGCCTCAAGAAACCAAAGTCACTCAGCACCAACGCATCCAAATATATTGCATCTACGTTTTGAGCAAATACCCTTCCCAAGCCTTTGAAGGCCTAAAAGCTCCGGAAGTACTTAGCCAGGCAATTTGTTACCATGTGAAAACACACAGAAGTACCATACTGCCATCCAACTCCCAGGGACTTCGGGTAGAAGCTCATTGCATGGGTCAGATTAGTTGATTTAAAAAAGGATAAGCATCTAGCATTCTAGCTGGATTTTTGGGGAAGAGTTCTCCTGGCCTAGTATATCATTAGATGAGATATTAAGGGGAAGATAGGAGGGGAGGGGGTACTTAGACAATACATAATGCTGTCATGAACGGGCTGTCTCCTAGTGATGGCCATTCGAGGCTTCATTAGCGTTATTTTAGCAGCAGGATATTATGCTGGCAGCACTCAGATTTTCTTTATCACAATAAAAGCCATCATTGAAATGTATAAGGCAATATAGTTAATCTAGTTTGTGAAAAAGAACAGACAAGAATAACATTGGAACAGACATTAAACATGAAATGTACAGACTAGATTGTTAACTATATTACCTTATATATTTCAATGATGGCTTTTATTTTGAAAAAGAAAATCCGTGTTAGCACTGCTAGCATAATATGCTGCTGCTAGAAGAATGGTAACGAAGCCTCAATGGCCATCACTACCGTCTCCAGAACAAGCATCTCTAGATGCCATTTCCAGATCAGGAACATTACTTTCATGTACACGTTCAGCTTTAAGGCTATGGAGAAATAAATAGTACGGTGGCATAGGATTTTCACTGCACTCGCGCACGCACACGCGCACGCACACCACAGCTGTTCTCATGATCACATCTTTAGATCTCCGGTCAACTTTGAAGTGCATCAGTTTCTACGCCATAAATTAGAACTACTGGGTGATGAATATGCACTTTCGCTGACCACATCAAACTCTTCTTCCCAGTCAGGTGTTCTCACTAGTGAAGAGATCAGTTTCATATGCCCCAGGAATTTACTCCACTGAGGCATGCAAGCAGTAGTTCGAAGAGTCAAGTATAATCAACACTTTGTGCGCTAGCCTTTGCCCTGACCACCTCTCCTCTCTTCTGACCTAAGCCACCACATATGTACAGTATGCTCATTGAAATTGGGCAAAATAAAAAAGGTTCTTGTTAACACACAGGTAAACTGAAATTGTTAATATTTCCCAACATAAAACCAACTAATTGAATGTCAGCGTTTATAAAACAGCATGAAGTGTTAATGTACAATATGCCGTTAGAAACATGGGAGAATATGTAGGGGTCTGCATACTTCTGCAAGACACTGTATTTATGTGGTAAACCTGTTTCACTGCGGCATGAATTAAATGTTAACACCTTCGGCTCATATTTAACATATGTGACAACAATCATGGAGGGCACTGTATATTTGTCCTCATTTATATTTAGTCAAAAACTATATAAACTGCAAATAACTGACAGGTACCACAATATACTGAAAGTTTTTTTTTTTTTTTTTTAAATAATCGCTTAGTCAATCCTGATGTAGGTATAAAAACAAAGCTTATTTTCACAATGGAAAAAAAAACAGGAAGAGGTACTGGAATGGACTGTATCTTAGCGTGAGACATCAATAGTTAATATATGTGGCACAAATCCCATTTTAGTGGACACATCTCTGAGAAGAATGTGAATCAACTAGGCAAACTGAGGTTTGATTACTAAGCAAATTTCACAAACATTGTTCAAACTACAAAAGACCAATATAGCACAGGTCAAAACTGTCTACCATCAAATATGCAAAATTATTATGTACATTTGAATAGTAAAGGATGTGAGCAGATTAAAATGATATACATACAATACTAGATTTGCATTATGAGGTCTATAAACCAGCTTTCTATGTATGGGTTTTCTGCTCATGCATTCTAATTTCCATGAACAAATGACTTCTGGTGGGCACAAATTAACCTGTTAAGAGACAAAAATAATTAAAACGCAAAACCTGCCAACATGACCACTGGGGGGCTCTTTGATAAGTTGCATGTCTAAAGAGAGATTGAAGTGAGATATCTGCTCCATTTTTTTGGGTAAATGTTGACAAAATATTGGGCAATCACTAGAGGGACTTTAGACCCACTGAGCATTTCTGAACTGTCACCACAGGATACAGAAATACATGCATTTAGCCCACTGCAGTAACAGGTTAAGAACACAAAGCTATTTTTGGGCCAATTAAAAGTACATTTCAGACACGGTCGTGAAAAGTTCTCCCAAAATAAATTTACACTGAACAAAATTATTAACAAGGTGCTGGTCCCATGATTCACGAGCTAAAAAAAAAAAGATTTTTTTTCACAATTTACGGCCCTACGTGCAATCCTTGTCAGGTCAGAATTTGAACCAGGTCCTTGTCACTACCAACTGTCTTAAATGGCCCTTCATTGGAAGATGCTGCCAATGGAACTCTGAGGGTGACTTCCAGAGTGCCGTGGAGATCAATGAACCCCAGGTGTGACCTTATTTAGTCATCCAATTGATTGTTTAGATTATATTTCTGTTTACATTATGAAAAAAGTTTAGCAATGTCCTACAGACATCTTTTCAGACATGCCTTTTTTAAAGGGTTGGGTCTCGTTAGGCATTTTGATCTCTTGCTCCCAAAATGAAAATATTTTAGCCCAGTGTCTTTTTGATGGTGAAGTTGTGAAGACTGATCTTAGCTGAGGCAAGAGAGATCTACAGATGCCTGGATGTTGTTCTAGAGAGTTTTTTGTGAACTCCTGAATAACTTTACACCTATCCCAAAGAGATTTTGGTGGAGTGGCCACTCCAACAAAATCTACTAGGGGCCAGTAACCTCTCAGACTCTACGTATTGTTACAACTGACCAAACTCAAAGTGAAAATAATCTTGGCCGTTTATACCCACTAGTCAGATGATTCAAGGTTTAATTTTTACAGCCCATTATACTGATAAACTGGGATTTAACCTAAGGCGTTAATGTTATTTTGGTCTGAAATGTCCAAAACGTTCTGATGAATAGCTGTAAATCCAAGGTAACCAAGGGTACATGAGACCGATAACTTTCTGTTCAATGACACTGTCACAGGGTGAAAATCACTAAAAGAAAACTTAATAGAAGAATTAAACAAAGCGGTAACACAGAACACCCTCATCGCTGTACCGTCACCATACATTCTCCAACTCCAGTGACATCACATGGTCACCCCAAGCGAGCCCGACGGACCAAATTCAGGAGTCTGGCTCCACTCCAGCAGCAAGAAAACGTACACATTAAACTTTATGCTTTTCTTAAAAAGACCTGCGAGGTCACTCATAAAGACAGACTCGGGTTATTACGATGATTTACAACAGCCAATCCAGTGACAGTCAGGATTCACACACAAAACCCAGTATCCACTCAGTAAAAAAAAAAAACGAAAAAAGAAAACGAGACAAAGCTTTCCTCTTTCAACTGATCTCAACCTTGATCCCTCGCACTACTGCAGCAGGCTGTTCTGTCTCTTTGCACCACAAAGAGCGTCCTCAAAGGCAGACTTTGGTGCGTTGGGTAGTGGGGGGGGGGAAATTAGGGGATGGTAGAAAAGGGTTTGTACAGTCAACCATGTACGACAGACTGTAGCCTACCTGCACCAATGAACAGGGACCAATCGTATGCAGCCCCAGCCAGCACGGCGTATATGGTGCCTGTCCGACTGTCTTCTGTTCAAGCCTACCCGTCTTCTAATGAGGATATCACAAGACGCTACTTTGTCATTTATTCTGTCAAAACTCGGATGATTCTGGAGAGGATCACGACTGAAAGTTGAAGAGGTCAGCGAAACAGGCTCCTACGTGTTATTTGTGTATATATCTATAGATATATCTATATTTCTTGAAAGCCCATGCATGCAGGGACATGTTATCGGTGAAAAGCCTTGGACACTTACAGGGGATGAACAGATGACAGTGTTGTGAACTGCACTAACTGCCTAGATAAAGTAATATGCATTCAAGATGAATAGGATGGCTGTCTAGTGCCAACTGCCCATGAAACCACAAGTTTCCACTGTACATGATACTGGCGCTTGCCTTCGTGTTTAACATATGAATGGCCAGAGTCAATAATATTTAAAAATAAATAAATAAAAAGAATATTAACACACAAAAATGGGGAAAGTGTGTAAAACAGCCAACTCAAAACACTTCATTAATTTAGTCAAAAACAGCCTACACTGAATGTAACAGTTCTTTAAGAACCATTTTGTACATTGCCTAATCTGATGCAATGACTATTCTTTATACCCATACCCATACCCATATAAGCAAAATACGTGACTGAAAAATGTATGTTTGAACAACAGCATTGTTTCTTACAACCGTTCCCTGGCAATTTGAGTCGCGTGTAATTACGATATGACAGGGTCTCTCGGAGGCACAATTTTTGGCACAATTCCCAGCACTTGTCACGCCATAGAACACTCAAACCCACCAGCAGAAAAAGGGGGTAAAAATCCCAAACCAACAAATACTATAATTGATCATTTCCAGACGTGCCAGACGCTAAGACAACCAGTACGCCTTCCACTGTATGAGCCACCGCTCTTCCGTTTACTGGGGGATATAGCGATCACATATCGCCTTTCTAGTTTGACAGATCAGTTATTAAAACATATAGCCTAATGCCACACCTAGCAACGTTGTTACAGTTTGCCGTGTACACGGCTTATTCTGGTTCCACAGCCCGTGGAGCCTATTCAGTATTCCAATAAAGTGTAAAAACTTTTTTTATCAACCCGCTCAGAATTCCTTTTTTAAATTGTATTCAAGGGAAAGCCTACTGTATAACAATCAAACATTGTTTACAGTATAAACTCCGACACATCAGTACGTGATAAATTCTCTAGTTGCGCTTCAAAAATAATTGCGCACCGACGTGTACACATTAGCACATTTTATGGTGTTTTGAAGAGCGAAAATCTAAGTATTTTCTAATTGCAAACCTTGCCAAATGAAGGCTAAAACAGGACAGAGTGTTTTTTCAAAGATCCACCAAGGTCGCGCAAACAAATCAATATCTAATTTGTCCATAGGCTATGCTTTCCTTTATAGTTAAGCAGTCTATGGATTTAAAAGGGGCATATTTTATAATGCCCCTATTAAATCAGCAGTAATAACAAAGTGTTTATACAGATACCCAGGCTAGAACCCCAAAGAGCAAGCCACGCGAAATTAAAGCACACTGGCTAGTAAAACTCCCTTGTAGGGTTAAAACATAGAATAAAACATAGGAGCCGGTTTCTGAGGGGTGGTCAGTCCTCTTCAAAAAAGTAGGATAAATAAATTCCTACCTCTTTTTGGTCTTGGGAAGCTTTCGTGAAGATGAAAAACTACTTTTTCCACAAAGTGCTGAATGTTGCTGTGCTCTGGTCCTCGGACAAACACCATCCAGTCGTGCGTAAAGCCTTCCACCGTGGGTTTCTTTCTGACCTGGGCACGATGTCCGAGTTCTAGTTTCACCTGAACAGCACCCTGGAACATCCAAAATCATAGGCCCTATCACACATTGTTGTCAATCAAAGCCAGGCATCATGGCATGCTGTACAGACCATCTTTTCGCGAGCAAAACGACAGCGTCTCAATTGTCAGTAAACTACGCTACACGTAATGAGTGGAGTTCGGTTTAATCGGCTTTAGGAACCTAATGCATGGAATAAATGAAAACACAGACGTCCCAGAATAACATTTCGATTTGATATAGGCCTAGTCAATCACATGCACTTTATGTAGCATTGCATTTCAAAGAAAGCAACGTGTCCATAGCCTGCCCTACACCAAGACATTAATTGATGTTCACGAAGTAGCCTGGGCTACCGGTGGTCTATAGGCTACGAACTGCAAAACTGCAAGTCATTTTGAACAACGCCAAAAAAACTATTAAAAGTAGACTATAATTTGCCATGGTAGACTTTTCTCATTATTCTACTCTCCAATCATCACTTTCGCACGCATACTCTATACGAGAGATGTACAGCATTCTAGACGCGCTTCGCAGCTCAACTAGTACTGTACTGTACTTGAATATCGATAAGAATTATGGCTGGAAATCTTCGGCTCAGACGCGCCAGGCAATACCGCCTTCTTCGAGCAAAGAAAACAATACCGTGCAACACACCCTGGCTAAGCATGGTCGCGATCAGTGTACTCACCGATGTGGCCATTCTCGAGGCCGCGTGCTACCGCTATTTCATTGAGAATTTGTTTTAAATGAGAAGATAGAGTGCAGATGGCTGATGGCGGACATGGTCTCTCTAATTGAACTCAACCCCGAGTTTCAAAGGCTGAAGAGCAAAGTAAAACGCATGCGCTGTTGTGCACTGACTAGAGCCGCAGACGCAGTAGGGGGAAAGCGAACCAATGAGACAGCGCACACGCGCAGACCAATGCGCTCTGGTTCTCAAACCTCTCCTCCGGGACCCCCGGACCTTTCACAATGTTGTTACAGCTCTGAACTAGCTCACCTGAACGACATATTGAAGGAACTGATGAGACTGAATCAGGTGTACTAGCTCTATAATAGATCAAATGGAATGGTCGGGTGATCGGTTACCAGCATCACAACTTCCCCTCACAGGCAACTGATTACATACATGCTTTCAAGCATAGTGGACCAGACAACAGAAGAGTAAACACTGCACTCTTGCAAGTGTAGACTGGAGCACTTAATAATAATAATAATAATAATAATAATAATAATGCTTATAGTTTTTGATTTAGTCACATGATGCTGTAACATTTTAGCAATAAGGAAGATGGTTATGGCCTATATAGCAGGCTCCAGAATGGCCATGCACGTTAAACCCCTGAGATGCCTTTTTGCTGTAATATAGCAGTTACTAATGTAACTACAACATTATTTAGTTACGTTATGTCAGCCTGTGCTATACCTTCTCATACACCACACCTTTCAGCAAATCAGCACTCAGATATGAAAACACCGGGTTTATGAAAAAAATGTCATGTCCTCTGCTATTGGATTTATTTTTATATCCTCTATTAGCCTATCAAGGTAAGGATTATATACATATAGATCTATTAATGCCACACCCATATCAAAACATACAACATACTATGAGCCTTAAATTACACAATTATTCATATACTATTCATATTCAATTCTGGCATTCAGTTGTCTACTTTGAACTAAACACCTTGATTTTGATTCTGAAAAGCAACTCTGGTGCTGCGTAAAGACATCCTGTATGATGTGAATGAATACAACACAATTTCAGTGAAAGGGCTCAGTTTACACTTGCTATCAATAGATTTATGTTATTCAGTTAAATCAGCGTCAGAACCCAACATGAACATAAGGTGTTGGACTTCACAACTGACCAATCATACCACATTCAAAAATCTATTGTTTTTATAAACATTTGCACTGTATTTGCCCTCATTGCACATTTATACATTTCTCTTGAAACATACACTATACTTAATATTTGTAAATTTCCTGCCTTCTTCTATTTGCACTTCTGGTTAGATGCTAACTGCATTTCGTTTTACTGTACTCGTACTGTTCAATGACAATGGAGTTGAATCTAATCTAAACACTGATGTTGGACCTAAATGTTGCTTCTGCTTGAACACATGGATTTTTGTTTAAAAGTTAATAATGACTGAATTGAGGATCCGGTCAGGTGGAGACATGAGCTGACAGCTCATAACTTCTGGAGAGTGGACACAAGGACACAAAGGTGACCTATATTGCACAGGTCAGAGGTCATGGCGCATGCAGTGCCAAACCAAAGCTCCTTGGCAGGATGAATTAGGACTGACTTCTCATTGGTCTGTCAAAACAGGAAGTCCAGAGAAAAGCACTCCTAACCGAGCTAGCTTTGGCTACATTAGCTTGCAAATTCCATTTTAGTATTTTAATGTGTCCTCGACATTTGTTATAATGACAAAACTAATTCAGTAGGAGCACTGGTTTTAAATGTTAAATTTTTTTACTTTAGTAATTATCAACACCTGGCCATGCCACTCATGGAGCACATTTACAAATTTTGGTGTCAGAAACTCAATTATTTTCATTAGCAATGATCTTACTTTATTCGAGGTTACAACACAGTTCTTTTAAGATTTGAAGAGAACAGAAACATTTCTTCACACTTGGATTTCCTTGAAAACTTGTACCTAGTCTTATCAAAAACTGTATTTGTAAAATGATTTCCTTTTAACGATAAGCCTCAAATACTGCAGTAAAAAATATCTTTGCAATGATCTTGCATGTTGAATAGAAGCAATCCACCACACTCCTTTGTTTTTGCTACTATATTCACACTTGAGTGACATTTTATTGTATTTTTTATTATTATTATTTTTTTTTTTTTATTATTGGTTTCTTCAGCCAAGTTGGTGTTACAGGAAGCACAATATGTATATCCAGTGACCCCCTTTATCGTCCTCTTTCTCTGAACTGTCCTCCTAGCCTCATCTCCTCGGTAAGGTCTAGATCCAGATTCATATTTGTTTAAATGTGTGTATACTACCATATGTCTGAAAGAAAAATGGCAATTTATTTAAATTCATCTTAATTATTTTTTCAAAAATGTTTTAATGAAAACAGTTCTCAATTATTAAATTGCGTTTTCATACCCTTTTGCCCTTATTGCACACCGTAGTTGCTTGTGTTAGTCTGTTCTGAGAGAGAGTTACACAGACGTTTTTTCAGATTAGCTATAGATAGATATTGGCTTAACGTCATTAAAAAGTTTAATCAGTATTACGGTATGTAATAAGCATATATACGTTATAAATGTTGCATGTTGTGTTTATCTGGAATTGGAATAGCGAAGCTTTCGCGCGCAACAGTGATGTTGCAGCAAGTGCTGTAAGCTAGCTAGCATTGCTATTATTGGCTATTCAACAGTGGCCAGCTAAACCTGCTTGTTTAGGAAGCTTGCCAAATCCTCAAAACCTCTCTATGACTTACTTTACACATACGTTTTGTTAGTGTGCTCAAAAAATGCGACAACTATTGGAGTTATCAAGCCCGCTCCTGTTGAAAATGCAAGGGACGTAACGCTACTGTATAGTGAAGTTAGCTGCAGCAAGCTTGACACCTAGAAAGTATAAGTGTAGCTCCATATATTATGCATTTCAAGCATTAGGGAACATACTGTAACTTCCTACCAGAAAATGAATCATCATCATAATATATTTTGTGTGTCTTGTACAGCAAGATAGCTCCCTAATAATGTCAATGTCACAGTGTGGGTAGAGTTAGTGATTAATTCAAATTAAATGTTGCTGTCCTATTAAAAATGTAAAGAGAATGTCCAATAAATGTCTTTAACCAGTCACTACATTGTTTTGGAGGACAAGGAAGAAGCAGTGGTCAATTACACTAGCGTCAGGACTGTCACTTTCAAAGGGACAGAGTGGACCATTTAAACAATGTCTCATTGTCTCTACACTAGCAATGCCGAGCTAGCAGTACAGGCCTGTCTATATTGTTAGAGGACAAGTTAAAGGCAGTCTAGAATCCTCTGGAATAGTTTCATTTACATGTTTCGCTGACTATTGGCCTTTTAGTTGGAAAATGTGCTGTGCACCACAAGTGAAATAGAATCAATTTTTTTAACTGGACATCAGAGGTTGACAAAGACAAGAGTAGGCTAGAGCAACGTTATTCTGTTGGTTATCATGTCAATCCATGCCTAAGGCCTAATTCAACAATAGCAACTTCTCCACTGTTAAAGAATCTGAATGTGGTCTTACTCCCCCTGTCTCTCATTCACCACTAACATTTCATAAAACAACAAAGGCAACATTTAAACATTTCCTAAAAAGCAAAATGGCATTTCATATAACCAAGCACCCTGTGCAGTGTGAGAACATTGTGATCAGTCAGTTGACATTGACAGGATATGACAGGTGGATTTTATCGTCTTTCACACACTAAGCCAGCGTCAGTTGACCAAGGCGGCCCACAGGCAGTTTTAATCATAAAAACACTCTTGTCGAAGGCGGTTGTCACAAGTCTAGTTTCGGCATAGAACATGAGAGCCTTACCTCATAAGCGTGGGCTGCAGTAGTGTGAATATTGCTGCCGTGTCAAGTCGATGACAGTGAATGTTATATCAGGGTCTATAACACAGAGGTTCCGTAAGTGGTCTGTTGCTCACTATTGGCCTGTCACTTATCAGCCCTGTAACGGAGGGGGAGCGGGTGGGGCTGGTTTGGGGTGTGGTTGGAGGGAGGGGCTAACATTGTGTCTCGTATCCCCCCTGCCTCTGTTCAGAATCTCATGCAGCCAGCACATACAGATCCCCCTCTGGCTGTCGAGCGGCCCGGGGTCACGTCGTCTTGTCTGTGCTTTGGGAAGGCGTCTCGTGAATAATGCATTGAGTTAATGAGAAACGGGTTTGGCGGCTGCGTTACCTGTCACAGCGGCAGGGGTCCTCTTTCGAAGGGGCGCACTGTGCTCGTACGGTACCTCCTTTGGGTCTGATCATCAGTGTCGGTTAACACTTCAGTAGGGTAGTTTTACAGGACACAGCAGATTGTCTGGAGGTGGTATCAGTCTTTGGGCGGTTCCGTTGTTTAATAGCTTTTCATGTCTGCTGGGAGATGGGAGTAAAAGTGTCCCTTAAAACAAATGCTCTCTTTGAAACCATGCCAGGGTTGTTGGTTCTCCCGGCGTCCTCTTCAGTAATCCTTGTTTTGTTTTGTTTCCGACAGGGGCAGCAACTTGCCACAGGAGATCGAAGTTCTTAGAAACTGGAGTATTTCTCTCGTTTCCACACAGGCATGACTGGAGACGATGAGTGGGAATTTGAAAGAGCGATTTGACTTTCCCAGCCCCCTTGTTCAGGCCCAGGTAAAGTATTGATTTCAGTAGTTTCCTCACACTCTTTGGATTGAGACAAACTAAGGGCCAGGAACCGCGCGGCCGTGTTTTTACAAGCCAGGATAACACTCTGTGCTAAGCCTGTCTTCTCTATGCCTGCAGACGGTCAGAAGTCTTATTGCAGCTGTGCTGAAAGAGAAGGGTCAGAATGAGAGGATTGACCCATCCTCCACCCGGGTAGGTGTTGGACTTTGACATTTGTATTTAAGCGTTGGCTTTGTTTTACAGTTAAAGCCGGGCATCGTTCCTGTACCATTTGTCCCCGACTGATCCACCTTAAAGAACACCACCCATGCCATGTGTTTCTGACTTGTCCGGCTTTCTGGCAGGGCCTGGCTGCGGAGGCTCTCTGGGAGCAGTGTTGCAGTGACTGTGCCGCGGTGCGTTCGGCTTGTTGCGATGCCCTGGTGCTTTTGGTTGAGCAGGACCACGCCGACCTACACTATGTACTCAACGGTGCCCTCAACCTCCTGCCCTCCGCCAGGTAAAACACGCCGTAGTGAGGAGTCACACTCATAAACCACCTCGGCTGTGTTCTAAGATGGTCAACGGCTCCCACTCCCAGACGAGATCCAGATCTTATCCATACTGTCAGACTTGCGCCCCTCCCCCTGTCTCTGTGGTGCAGCGCTGATAAGGACATTCATGCCATTCTGCAGAGCAGTTTATCGTGCTAAGCCAGGGTTTCCTTAACTTCGCCCTAGGGCCTTCCGATTGTGACTTTTAGTATTGGTCCCTGGTACTACACAGCTGAATGTAATAATCAGAGGTGGAAAAAGTACGAAGTAAAAGTACTCGCTGTGTTCACCAGTTTTGGAAAGTTCCTAAATAAGAGCAAAAAGACCAGAGGAACAGAGTTCATAACTAACCAGTGAAATTAAGCGGACATTTACACTCTTCCTTTTTATTTAATTGATCACTAGTTAGTTTTGAACTCCCTTTTGCCCGGTTACTTAGATTGTAATTAGATACTTCCCTAAAGTGGTGAACACAGCCGAACCCAGTTGAGTACTTGTACTCTGTTCTTTTTCCACCTCTGGTAATAATCAAACCAAAAAATGTACAACTCTGGGAGTTTGGGCAACACTGTGTATGCTAAATTAAGTGTTTAATCTTGATGCGTGTTGTTTTCGTTTTTTGTGCATTTTTTATTTTTAGACTACCTGGTTCGTCACCAGGTCAACACAATTTTAAACGGTGGGATGTTTGAAGCTGGGCACAACGCCCGGTTGCATTGCATCGCTCGGAAACACCATGGGAGCTCTCTCCGTAATGAGGTGGCAACCAAGTCCTTTCACTGAGGAGGGGACACACTGTCCCAACAGCTAGCCAGGCCTTTGCTGCTGCTGACTTTGAGCTATTGATCATGCTTAGGTAATGGCCGTCGCAGCAGGAAATGGAACGCCAAACAGCTTGTGACCTTTCCTGGCCTCTGCTTTTATGGCGTGCGCTGTGTAATACCGTTGTGTGAATGTGCAGCACTTCCACTAGTCTTCAGAGAAGAGGAATGTCATTCGGTCACACTGACTCAGACTCTGTTCTCAATGTAACAAGGTCTCTTTTATTTTGTCAAAACAGAACATAAGTGACGGCGTGTTTGTAAAAGGCTCTCAAGTAGAGCTGGTGTGGTTGGTCAGCGGTCTGTTAGCTGGTAGGTAGAAACGATCTCTGGGCCTTTGGTATGAGACCGGGTCAGTCCCCATCTGGCCAATGGCCGACTAGTGAACAGTGCATGCCTGGCTATATAGATGGATAAATGGCAACGGTTAGCCTAGTGGTTAGTGAGTCCCCCAATCAGACAAAGTGATCTGTCAATCTGCCCTCGTATTTGCTTCGTTGTCGCCAGGCTGTGAACCTGCTCTCCGAGTCTATCTCAGGGGGAATTGGGATATGCAAAAAACTCATTTCCATTTTACACCAAAACACTTTTCCAACCCATTGTGCTGTATGTGTGGGAAACAGGATAAATATAAGCATGACATATTTTACCTGTTGGTATCCCTGATCTAAATGGTTATCTTCTGTTGTTGGGTACAGGAACGCGCAGGGTTTGATAAAAGTCATAGGAAGGCTCCTCCAGATGCAAGCGGATCAGAGAGACAAAGGAAGAGCCTTTTCTTGTCCCTACGCCATCAGGTCTGTCAACGTCAATCATACTATTACATGTTCTTATGTCAGCCATTTAGAACTCTGGCACACGTATTTGGGCAGTGCACTCCGTAATTATTGTCATAGTGAATCATTCTCTTTTTTTTCTTTTGGCTTTGCACTGCTCAATTTTTATTTGAAATCGATCGATTACTATTTGAGGTTAAAGTATACTCATATTAAATATTTGTACGTATTGTTTTTTTCCATTTAGAAACAGAAACACTTTCTATGCATAGTCCCTCTAATATATGATCTTATATAGCATAAAATGTCACAAAATTAATAAGTAAATAAATAATATTTTGCTCTTGCTCAAGTCTTAAGCTCTCGTTTAGCAATACATGAATATAATACTAAATTCCCCCGCAATAAAATCATAAACAAATGTTGGTCCAGTGGTCTGGTCTGTTACCTCTGGTACACATGTACTGCTGCAGCATGAGTTTGAATGTGTCCCACTGCTTTTTCAGAAAAAAAAACTCAACCTCTCTTCATTTTACTGTCAAATAAGGCATACCAAAAAAGTGGTACCTTGTCAGTAAGTCTGCAAATTTGTGTCTCAAAAGCAATGGTAGCTAATCCTGAACTGCTGTCAAAACTGTAGTGATTACAGATTTTGCATTTTCACAGTGTTTACCCAGTATTCCAATGCTCAAAGACCATGCAGAACACAGGGAGATCAAGTTTTTCCACAATATGGCCCCTTCAAAAACAACTACATACCATACACATTTACTTGTAGGATTCTGTGGATGCAGGATTCTTTACAAGATCTGTCATTCCCCACACATATTTCCAGGGCTTGCATATTTGACAAATCACCTGCCCATTTATATGTTGTAATATTGTAGATGTGACATTTTAGTTTTGTACATGCGTAAACAATCTCATAGTGATTCTGTTCATTAGAAGATCCCCATTGAAGTCTGTAAATGGCTACGGATGTACATCAGTAATGTCTTGCTCTATTTACATGAGTATGTGGTCATTATAATAGTACTTTTGTGTTATCTCAGTTGTTCTGTCGTTGAAGGTCCAAGTACTTTATCCTCTAACTTCAATTATGTGACCAGACGACACATTTCCACATGGAGAGTTTCTGGTAAGTTAACATCCAGACCCTTCAGCAGGGTTGTCCTCTCGCTGAGACATCCGGTGGGTCATTATGAATGGCTCAGTAGGGATACGTCAGCCTCCTCTGATAGGCTGTTAAGACTTAATTTAACATTGAACTGATGGAAGGTCAACCCTGACACCTCAGACATCGCCTACGGGATGAGGGAGATGATGGTGGTGGTGGTGATGGTGCAAATAGGGCCAGCATCTACCCCCACTCTGGTCCTAATAGGAGTGCTGACCTAGCACCAGCCCCCCCCCCCCACACCTCCATCTGTGTACTTACATTAAAATGAGAACAGATTCTAGATCAGTTAAAATGTAGGCACACCCGAGTCGAGCAAGCTAGCCAGAACACAACTCTCCGGGATGGACCAGGGATGACATTTTTTCTTTCACAAGGAATGGGTATGAAGCACCGGGGTGGGGTAACTCTTCTGGAAGGAAAGTCAATACTTGGCATCTCTTAGCTATACCCGGAAAACAAATGGATGCTATTTTCACAGCCTGTAGAGAGAGAACGCACCCCCCCCCCCCACCACCACCACCACCACGACCTTTGATGCACACTTCATCCAGGATGGTGACACCTCGGTAATCACTTAAAGAGAGCCGGGGAAAGAAGCTGACCTAGCCTATCGTCCCCCCTCTATTTTTTTCACCATGTCCCCCTTATCTCTCCCTCCCTCCCGCCCTCCCTCCTCTCCGGATCCTTCTCCACATCAGTGGCTCCTCCGCCACCTCCCCTCCCCTGCTTGTCTCGCTCCGTGTCAATCCCTGGTGAAAGGATGAATGTGCGTCGGGGCAGCCGGGCGGCGCCGCCGGCCCCTCTCTCCGCCATTGGTGGACGTGCCTGGCACTGCCGTCCGGGATGATAATGCTCCCGGGATTAATGGAGGATGCCCACTAGGTGCCCATTGTTGACTGTCTGCCTGCCGCCGCCGCCCGGCGCAATCTGCCACCGAGACACTAAGCCACTTAGCTGCCCAGCGGGCCGGTGTGTTTTGTGCAGGGGGGACGGGTTCAGGCAGTTCACGGTAGAACGGGCCACATTCTCCCAGGACCACGTCCTGGTCCTGTTTGTCTGGCTGCACATCTCGACCTCTCTGGTTCCTCCTAGCCCGACAGCCTTCAGCTCAGCTGCATCCCCGGTGGATTTAGCCGATTTCCAATTCAGACTCGACTGTGGCACCGAAGCTAATTTGCATCTGAAAATGTTCCCCCCTGTGAGGCCCCATTGTTCCCAACCCCCACCTCCTTTTGTGAGTTCTAGGTTCATCTAGCAGTCAGTGTAACCTGCACACATTCTCAGACAGGTGGGTTTTTAAGACCCTTCAAAGTCAATGGGAAAGTTGAGGGGATAGTTCAGCGTTTAAGTTAGATGTTTCCAGAGCTCTATTGTGGTGATGTGTTCAGATTGCAAAGTATCCGTTGTGTGGATAGGTACTGCTTTTGGCGGCAATTCCAAATGAATGTTAAAGATGGGCTCTCTATAATTTCCTGATTCCATTCAGAATGTATTTACAGTTGTTATTTCAGCCATACATTGCCTATAGAACGTCTGCGCCCCATTTGAAGTTTTTCACGTTTTGCTCTGTCAGTGCCAGAGTTTCATTAATTTAAATTAGGATTCTTCAACCCCCACTGTATAATTGTGAAAGAAAATTGTTTACTCAAAACAGAAATATCATAATAGAATATGACTAAATCTAAATTAGCTCAGGTCCAACCAATAACTTTCAAAATCATACAACGAGTAAATTGGCCCGCAACCTTTGTAAACTGTATTGATTCGCATTATTTCAGAATAGAGGTAGGGCGCAAACCCAAAACGGCACATCACCCAAAGAACACTGAGATTTCAAAACATACGGATAAACATTTATTTTGGAACAACAAGTGCTTTTAAACTTCCCTTTTCTGCCACTGCCAGTGAACTTGCAGTTCAACAAGGACAAGGTCGTGAGGTCGGTCACGTCAGCTTCCTGCTCCCTCCATTGTTTGGCTCTGACAGCAGGTAATGGTAGGTCAGTCTGACGGATGGGCCACATTGAACTGGAGGCCAAGAAAAAGCCCGGGGAAACCCGAGGAGAAGGTTACAGAGATGGGCAGACCGATAGTGTCACTGGACGCAGGGCGGCGACGGGGAGGCAAAGGGGGATGCCCGATCCCCCAGGTCCCTGGCAGACGTGTTGGTCAGTCACGCTCGCGGTGGACGGAGGGAGAGGCTGGCTTTCCTCTGGCGTCGGGAGTGCTCAGTGATGCGATGGATGAGGTGGGGCTGTGGTCAAGATCACGCTTGTCTGTCTGCAGGCAGAGTCTCTCCACCATACTTGAAGTCTCTGTGTTGTTTTAAACTCAGCCTTTGCCTGATTTTTACATTTTTGTATTCGGTCACTTTTGAGATTTAGGCGTAACCTAGCTCATTTAAAAACATAATTAATTTTAAAGAGCTGGAGGTCGGATTCTCCTTTCTCTAATCCCGGAAATCTTTTTTCATGAAGGTGCCTATGGCCTCTTCAGTTCCGCAGGTGTTGGAAATTCACCCACATCTCTGAAGCCGCTAAAAGACAGTTTGCCCTTCCCAGCTTACGCTACTTTTTGGAGGACCACTTACATTCTAATGGAACATCCTTGGGGTTTGGTTGGGAGCAGGAGCGCTGTTTGCCAGTTTGGCCAGTGGCCAAATTGTAGTTTTAATGCCCCTTGTTGTCCTGCCCCCGGGCGACAAGGTGACATCCTATTACACCCATTGCCAGGCTATTTTGTTGGCCCAGATACTGTTAGTGGTTGCATATAACCTAGCTACAGGAAACTGTCAAAAAAAGTAAACAGAATAGGTCCTTTATATTTTAATATGCAAGTAAGCAAAAAAGAAGATTGACTTATAACAGAGATGTCAAAAATCATTAGTGCAAACCCCCCCCCCCCCAAAAAAAGTCAATTAATTCATGTTAATGTGCCAATAGTTTGTTTGATGGCTATGACAAAAACTGCAATAAAGCTGACGGCTGGATTCTGCAGTCCTTTTAGGATAATTTAGACCTCAGAAGTTATTCAGAAGGCCATCTGCCTGGCAAACTCTTAGTTGATGAGGCCCAGAAGCTTCTGTCAGTCACGTCTCCAAGGCCAGACGTCTGCAAGTACTTCATACTCCGGCACACACACAAACACACAGATATACACACACACAGATACACACACACACACACACACACAGACACACACACACACACACACACAAACACACAGATACACACACACGCACAGTAGACAATTTATGATGTTTCTTCCTCTTAGCACGTGTGTTTTATTTATGCATGTGTTTTATTTATTCATGCATGTGTATCACATTAACTTTCAAGCTAAACTACTGCAGATCGGCACTTTTCACACAGATGTGCAACCTTAAAGCGGGACTGCGTTGCATCGTCCCTGTCAAACAAATGAACTTCATAAGACAGATATATGATTGTGATAATTGATGATGAATTATTGTCTTTTCTGTTCTCATAAAATGGGTTTGGACACCACTGAGACATGGTGACAAATACCGTTATGTTCCCTATGTTGTGCAGTACTTTTGAACAGGGCCCGTTGGGTTCTGGTCCGATGTACTGCAGTGTATTGGGAGTGGGGTTCTGTTGGGCACACACTTCTGTCAGAATTATTTACTCATCTTCACATGCATACTTACTGATAGCCCAAAGCAGAGAAGAGTAAATGAAAGAATATTTTAACAGGAGTAACCCTCATCCATACATCAGCGTGCTGGAAAACCGCCCCGACTGCTGGCCCGTTCTGCTGCTGGAGATTGACGACTACGTCCAGCGGGCTGCTGACAGGTGAAGTTCTACGGTTCCCTACCTCGATCAAATCTGAGCCTGAGGTCTTGCGTGTCCGATTAATAAAAATGACAGTTGGAGCGGTCAGGGAACGTCTCCAGAGTCTGTAGACAACAACAACATCGACTTGTCCTTAACTGTCTAGAACTCAATACACAACTGTCAGCTGGTACACCTGTTCGATGGTGGTTCTTGGAGGCAATGTAGGGTAGTACTTGAGGTATTCTGTTACATGTTACATGTTACTACACGCAGCTGTACATTTCACTACTGAGTGCAGCGGTGTGTTTAACTTAGTGTTCTACTGGTGTCCATCCATCCGTCTGTGAGCAGGGCAGAGGCTGCATACGTAACCATGCTGGCTCCCTTCCTGCGTTACCTCTACTGTGAGCCCCAGCGGATCCCTGGGTACGCCCTGCTCAGACACAGCCTCCTTACGGTCCTACTGCCCCCCCAGCCAGGGGCCCGCCCCCGCGGCTCAGAACAGCAGGAGGACTCGGGGCAGAGCCCTGTGGTGCGCCACGGCCTGGTTTCCTGTCTTTATGAGTTGATTCCTCACATGCAGGTGAGACTAGATGGATTTTTGTCCACAGTGTTTAGCCTTATAGCTTCCTGTGTTTTTATCCTGTTTTTATTCTTTTTATTTTTTCTTATTCTATTTTTTCTTATTATGATGTTTTCATTAGTTTTGATGTTTTCATTTGAGTATTTGTTTTTGTTATTGTATTTTTAGATATATATATATATTTTTTTTCTTTTTCTTTGTAAAGCACATTGAATTGCTTCGATGTATGAATTGTGCTATATAAATAAACTTGCTTGCTTGCTCTTATTCTCAGAAATCACGCCACTTGTGTAGCGTGGACGTGGACTTGTGAGCATGATGTGGTGCGGCACGGCTATGTTGACAATCTCGCAATGTTATCGTTACAATAGTTGGCTGTACTTGCCAAAATGCTAGTGTTTTTCCTATATACAGTATCTCACAAAAGTGAGTACACCCCTCACATTTTTGCAAATATTTGATTATATCTTTTCATGTGACAACACTGAAGAAATGACACTTTGCTACAATGTAAAGTAGTGAGTGTACAGCTTGTAGAACAGTGTACATTTTTAACTCAACACACAGCCATTAATGTCTAAACCGCTGGCAACAAAAGTGAGTACACCCCTAAGTGAAAATGTCCAAATTGGGCCCAATTAACCATTTCCCCTCCCCGGTGTCATGTGACTCATTAGTGTTACAAGGTCTCAGGTGTGAATGGGGAGCAGGTGTGTTAAATTTGGTGTCATCGCTCTCACACTCCCTCATATTGGTCACTGGAAGTTCAACATGGCAAAGAACTCCCTGAGGTTCTGAAAAAAAGAATTGTTGCTCTACATAAAGATGGCCTAGGCTATAAGAAGATTGCCAAGACCCTGAAACTGAGCTGCAGCAAGACCATACAGTGGTTTAACAGGACAGGTTCCACTCAGAACAGGCCTCGCCATGGTCGACCAAAGAAGTTGAGTGCACGTGCTCAGCGTCATATCCAGAGGTTGTCTTTGAGAAATAGACGTATGAGTGCTGCCAGCATTGCTGCAGAGGTTGAAGGGGTGGGGGGTCAGCCTGTCAGTGCTCAGACCATACGCCGCACACTGCATCAAATTGGTCTGCATGGCTGTCATCCCAGAAGGAAGCCTCTTCTAAAGATGATGCACAAGAAAGCCCGCAAACAGTTTGCTGAAGAAAAGCAGACTAAGGACATGGATTACTGGAAACATGTCCTGTGGTCTGATGAGACCAAGATAAACTTATTTGGCTCAGATGGTGTCAAGCGTGTGTGGCGGCAACCAGGTGAGGAGTAAAAAGACAAGTGTGTCTTGCCTACAGTCAAGCATGGTGGGAGAGGCATGGTCTGGGGCTGCATGAGTGCTGCCAGTATTGGGGAGCTACAGTTCATTGAGGGAATTAAGAATGCCAACATGTACTGTGACATACTGAAGCAGAGCATGATCCTCTCCTTTCGGAGACTGGGCCGCAGGGCAGTATTCCAACATGATAACGACCCCAAACACACCTCCAAGACGACCACTGCCTTGCTAAAGAAGCTGAGGGTAAAGGTGATGGACTGGCCAAGCATGTCTCAGGACCTAAACCCTATTGAACATCTGTGGGGCATCCTCAAACGGAAGGTGGAGGAGCGCAAGGTCTCTAACATCCACCAGCTC
>JACXGI010008907.1:0-31984 GCA_016801175.1 Esox masquinongy
TTTTTTTAATCTTTATATGTTTTCTTATTGTATTTCTATTATTATGATGTTTTCATTTGTTTTGATGTTTTAATTTGAGTATTTGTTTTTATGTTATTGTATTTTTATATATTTTTTATTTTATTTTTCTTTGTAAAGCACATTGAATTGCTTCGATGTATGAATTGTGCTATATAAATAAACTTGCTTGCTTGCTATAATGTGAACAATTCAGTTGAAAAACAAACTGAAATCTTCGAGGGGGAAAAATGAAAAATAAAAACCTTACAATAACCTGGTTGCATAAGTGTGCACACTCTTATAACTGGGGATGTGGCTGTGTTCAAAATGAACCAATCAGTCTGATTAATCACAAATAAAGTTCAGCTGTTCTAGTAGGATTTTCCTGACATTTTCTTAGTTGCATCTCAGAGCAAAAGCCATGGTCCGCAAAGAGCTTCCAAAGCATCAGAGGGATCTCATTGTTGAAAGATATCAGTCAGGAGAAGGGTACAAAAGAATTTCCAAAGCATTAGATATACCATGGAACACAGTGAAGATGGTCATCATCCAGTGGAGAAAATATGGCACAACAGAGACATTACCATGAACTGGACGTCCCTCCAAAATTGATGAAAAGACGAGAAGAAAACTGGTCAGGTAGGTTTCCAAGAGGCCTACAGCAACATTAAAGGAACTGCAGGAATTTCTGGCAAGTACTGGCTGTGTGCTACATGTGACAACAATCTCCCGTATTCTTCATATGAATGGGCTATGGGGTAGGGTGGCAAGACGGAAGCCTTTTCTTACAAAGAAAAACATCCAGGCCTGGCTGAAGTTTGCAAAAACAAACATCAAGTCCCCCAAAAGCACATGGGAAAATGTGTTATGGTCTCAACCAAGGTTAAACTTTTTGGCCCTAATTCCAAAAGGTATGTTTGGCGCAAATACAACACTGCACATCACCCAAAGAACACCATACCCACAGTGAAGCATGGTGGTGGCAGCATCATGCTTTGGGGCTGTTTTTCTTCAGCTGGAACCCCGGGGCCTTAGTCAGAGTGGAGGGAATTAAGAACAGTTCCAAATACCAGACAAAACCTTCAGGTGTCCGTTAGAAAGCTGAAGATGAAGAGGAAGTTCACCTTTCAGCATGACAACGACCCAAAGCACACATCCAAATCCACAAAAGCATGGCTTCACCAGAAGAAGATTAACATTTTGGAATGGCCCAACCAGAGCCCAGACCTGAATCCAATTGAACATCTGTGGGGTGATCTGAAGAGGGCTGTGCACAGGAGATGTCCTCGTAATCTGACAGATTTGGAGCGCTTTTGCAAAGAAGAGTGGGCAAATTTTGCCACGTCAAGATGTGCCATGCTAATAGACTCCTAGCCAAAAAGACTGCGTGCTGTAATAAACAACAACAAAGTGTTAGTTTAAGGTTGTGCGCACTTATGCAACCAGGTTATTGTGAGTTTTTTATTTTTCCCCCTCAAAGATTTCAGTTTGTTTTTCAATTGAATTGTTGATTTTATAGGTCACATTAAAGGTGGAAAAAGTTCTGACATGAATTATCTTTGTCTCATTGTTTTACATCACAAGAACCTGGCATTTTAACAGGGGTGTGTAGACTTTTTATATCCACTGTATGCATACAGTTGTGCTCAAAAGTTTGCATACTCCTTGAGAATTGGTAATATATGTACGATTTGTAAAGAAAACCTGAGTGAGCAGGCAAAACACGTCTTATTTCTTTTGGGATTCACATTCAATTGTAGGTCATAACAGAATGGCACAATCAAATTTTTATTTTTGTATTCGCAAGTAGACAATGTTCTTGGGGGGGGGGGGTTAGTTACCCCATCTTGCCATACATTTATTTCTGTCCGTTGTTTTCATTTGCTAGCCTAATGCTAGCATGGTTGTAAATTGTAGGCTGTATAGGCCCACTTCAAATGTGTTTACTTGCATAATTGATTACTTAGGTAAAATTGTAGCCATATTACAATATTTTGCTGACCTCATGAGTGGCATGATTTTCGATGTTTGAAGGGCGCTCCTGCCTATTTATTTTGCAAGACAGCAAGTCTGAAAATGTCAACAGTGAATAAGCTGTAAAATGAACTTAGGCTTGAATGCCTTGTGACCTTGAATACACTCAGAGCACTGTTAGAGGTTTCACCTGAAAATTAATGCATCAGCCTTTGATTAATGGCAATATTTTTGTTTAGCTGTTCTTACAGTAAATATTTAATTATACATTGACCTTCTATCATACTCTACATTCAAATGTGTCGATTTATCATGTGCACTGCTGTGCCGCACATGCCGTTATAGTAAAAAAAATACCTGTTCTTAATAACTGATCTGTCCAAATAAAGAGAAATTAAATACAATTTAATCTTTGCATTTTGCTGAAATGTTGTAATCTTCTAATCATTTATCATCTTAAATCTTTCCAAGCTGAACATCAATCCTATTTTATACCCAGCGATAAAATATTTTTTGAATTTTAAATGTGGTAAAGGTACGCATCGAAAGAAGCAAGTTCTGGTCTCTGTATTGACCAATCAATGGCATGAGACACTTGACCATTCAGTGCTTAATTAAAGATTATTCATTGTTATGTGCTGTTGATGATGCTGCAGTTGACCAGGCTCTTACAGAGTTTCTATGTTAGCATTATCCAGGAAATAACAGTATAGCTTAGTGTTGTGAGAAGGCGTGAGGCCGAAAATTACCACTCTCACACAAATTCTTTCAATAGGGTTTTTCTTCAGGAGACTGGGATGGCCATTGCAAAAGCTTGATGCTGTGGTCTGTGAGACATTTTTGTGTGGTTCTGGAGGAATGGTTTGGATCACTGTTCTGCTGGGAGATCCAACGATGACCTAGTTGTAGCCTCCTGGCAGAGGCAGATACATTTTGATCTAAAATCTCCTGGTACTTGACAGAGTCTCTGATGCCATGTATCTTTCCAAAATCACTACTCTATCTAACATCAATAATAACCTGCAGGTGTAAAAGTTACCATACTCAGTCTCATTGATTTTTAAAAATCTCAGTCGGACTTAAATACTATTGAAATAAAGTTAAAATATAGAATTACCTCAACCCTGGTTTTGCATTGAGCCCAGACTCCATTCACTGCTGTTGCTTTTAAGCACTTTCAGGAACTAAAGAGCTTTTCGAGGAGGGTGAGATCTGTGTGCATGTAGGTTTCATGACCTCTCTCTTCTCAGCTCAGCACTGTCCCAGTAGTCTATTCCAACCACCAATGCTCCCCTTGTGAATCGATGCATTTGTATTACCTGTGCAGAGCATGGTCTCTTGAATAAATCCCCTAGTGTCTGTGTACATCAATTTTGAAGCTGATCCATAGCTGCAGTCTTGTTTTCTGGGCCGTATCATTAAAGGGTGGGAGAATATATAGATTTTTATTCTTAGCTTTTCTATATTGCTGGGTAGCAATATTGTTTTCTTCTTTCCTGTTGAAGCTTGATGGTCTTTTTCCTGTGCTGACCCAACCTCCCTGGGATGCCAACTTTCCATCACCAATGCCTCTGCCTTTCCTGGTGAATAACTGATTGATAGACAATGTTGTACCATTACAACTAAATAAGTATATGGATTCCCTAGTTCAATGAATGAAATATGAAATGCATAAGATAGGCTACTTCAAAGTAAGGTGGCGAGGACATTTATTCATGGTTTTACTGTCAAATAAATTTGACCAGTATTTAATTGGGTATTCAAGTAGTCCACAGACGACAACCCTAATGCTTAGACCCCATAAATAATTTACTAGCAAGATAACTAGCCTTTTTAATGGGTAGTTTATAGGTAGTTTAGCTAGTTAGATAGTTTAGCTAGGTAGTTTAGGTAGTTTAGATAGTCTGTTGTCTACCATCACCTGATAGGCTAGGGTCCACTTGCTTCTGAAATCATGGCTTTCTCACTCGCTCTTTCTAACACTACACTAGCACACACACAGGGGGATCTGCATTGTTTTCTCATCAACATTGTCTCCTTTTCAGCTCCCATTTGAGGAGAGGGTCGGGGGGGGGCTGTTGTTTTCCCATTCAGTGGGATTTGGAAGGGAGACGGGGATGCGAGTAGAGACATTCCCCATTTTCCATGTGTGGAAATGCACATTCTATTGTCAAAGTCTGGTGGCACGCATAGGCTAGACCACAGACTTGAAACGCAATGCAATCTCTCGATCGCGATTCATTTCAGATCACACCTTCATTCTGCTTTGATTAACCTTCTTTGTGCTGTGAACCGATGATAGACTAAGAATATTTATTTTACAGAGTAGCCATTGTCCTGCACAATTCCTAAAAAAATATGTTGATACAGATCTCTGGACAACTCTGGCACAAGTCAAGTACTGTCTCTTTTCCACTTCCTTTCAGATGACACACAGGAAATAAGATGTGAGTTTGTTCATGTAGGACCCCATACTGTTAGTGTGTTTAGTGCTTTAAACATCCAGCACACTTGTGACGACTGCGCCCTCTGCTGCCTCTCCTCCCCCTGCAGCAGGCAGGCTCCAGCGGTCGACGTCACCGGCCTTCTGACACCACCGCCCATCTCATCTATTCATCTCACCTGTTGTCTTGTTTAGCGCACCTGGTCCTCATTCACAATCATTCCCCCCAGTATATATGTTCCCTCTGCTCCGCTAGTCTTTGTGTGTTATTGTCTCACCATCGTGAGCATATGTTGGTGCTTTTTGTCATTAAAGACATTCAAACCGAAAACTCCACGTTTTCTGCTCCTCGTCTCTACGAAGCCTGACAACACTTCTCTACTTTTCTCATGTGCATGTTACCTTCTGTTGCTATACCTGTTAAATCACCAGTTGCCCCTTCCAATTTGAGCCTTTCATTTGCACAAGTATCCCTCTAAACACAAGTCAAGAATTGAAAATATGGCAATGGGTGGGCAGAGCAATATGTCTGAGGTGATTACTTTGTTTGGTGAAAACACATGGGCGGTGTTCAAAAGGTTTTCAATGTTTCATGGGCAAAATGGACAGCTGGCTCCTTGGCTGCTTGAGAGGAAGAGGCAGTGCAAGAAAACAAATCTGTTCATGTGAGAATCACATAGCAGACTGAATTGTTGTGTAAAGAGCAATGATGGTGATTCAAGCGTGTTGAATTCAGGAAACATACAAATTAATTGCTATTTTGAAATGAGAGGCTTGGTTGATTTGATTCTGTTAGGGGCACTAAGGGCACCTGCTCTGATTTCTAGTTTTAAAATATTCAGATGTGGAATTAATCACTAAACTTCATACTTGTTGTAATTATTTATAACACTATCATGTTGGATCATGTTGTTTATGTGCAGATACGCAAGACACACTGCTCCCAAATCTTTTTATTTCAATAAAAGTTAATGAGCTAAGGAGGCAAGACATAATGTCTGATTTATTTTTATTTTTTAGCTATCAATGAATGTAATGGGTTGTTCTGGCAGGAGGTATGTTTATAAATCACACTATGTAGCTATTGATGTCATCATGATAATATGTTAAAATAATAATATGTTAAAAATATGTTTTATGTTGTTTCTTTGGTATCTGCCTTGATAGTTAGTAATTGTATGAAGTTGGCTTTAGCCAGTTAGCGTCCACGAATGGCTACTCTTCCATACTCAGAACAAGCTACCAAGAAGCCATTTTAGGCTATCAGTCATGTTCAGTGTTGGTAATGTGTGCTTTCTGGTGAGGTAGCTAGGCAGCCATCTAGATTTTAGAACAAGAAAAGAAGCCTAGTTCGGCTGGCCTGCAATAAGAAGGGATGAAAATTGTTGCCGTCTCTGGATTTGAACCTGGGTCTCCCATGTGACATGCTGTGTGTTTAACACTAGGACCGCCAAATGCCTACGGGAATTGACGTTTGAGATTGTAATTAAAATCAAACTGCCATTTTGAAAGCTACACCCTTCTCCTTACATGACTTTTCCTAAATAGATGTATAGTACATTGTTCCGTTATCAGAAATCTAAACTCACAAATGGAAAACTACCTAGAAAGTATTTACCTGTTTTTTTTTACCGTTTTCTGACATAATTGGTCAACAGCCCATGGCACTTAACATTGGTACCCAGTGGAACCCAGGTGCTAATCACCACTCACTGAATGCATGACGTCAATGGATGAATGCGTGATATTCCCAGATGAATAATAGAGTCTTGGTTGAATTTGAATGATCTTACAAATGAAATACAAGATTTCCATGAAATTGAATTGGGCTATTATTGAAACATAATACAAACGACATAGGCTACTTGACAGTTCAACATGTATCACACCTTACCATTTTTCAATAGGAGATTCAGCATTCTTGTGTAGGCTAATTCATCAAATGTAAATCTAAAATGTAAATCTAAACAATTATTCACAAAAAGAAAAACCAGACATTCTTCACTAATCACCAATTACTAATCAGCCTCTGCTTACAGACAGAGGCTAAAACAAGAGAAGCCAGTGACGAGGTCCATTCAACGATGGACGGACAAATTGGACGCCGACTTACGTGACTGTTTCCTCACCACAGACTGGGAAATGTTCCGATAGGCATCTGGAGGCAATATCAATGAATACACAGAGTCAGTGACCGGTGTTATTAGCAAATGTATTGACGACGTTGTACCACGTACAACTACAAAATAATTTCCTAATCAAAAACCGTGGGTCAACAGTGGTATCCGTGCCATGCTAAAGGCACAGACTGCAGCATTCAACTCCGGCAGCATGGACAATTATAAGAAATCCCGGTATGATCTCAGGAAGGCAATAAAAACTGCAAAAAGTCAATACAGAGTCAAAGTAGAATCTCTCTACCAGGGCTCCAATACCAGGAACATGTGGAGTGGTCTGAGAACCATCACTGATTATAAAGGCAATACAGGTAGTGTGGGCGAAGTGTCGGCTTCTCTCCCAGAGGAATTGAACTCTTTCTATGCTCGCTTTGATAACATCATCCCTGGCATGAATACTCAAATGGACCAGGACGGCTGCCCTTTCTAAACGACCAGGTCAGATGTCTGTAAAGCCCTAACAAGGATTAACACCCGCAAGTATCCTGGACCAGACAACATCTCAGGCCATGTTCTCAAGGTCTGTGCTGACCAACTGGCTGATGTCTTTACTGATATCTTCAACCTATCGCTACGTCAGTCAGTGGTCCCCACCTGCTTCAAAAAGTCCATCATTGTTCCTGTGCCAAAAAAGCAAAAAGTCCTCTGCATGAATGACTACCGCCCTGTAGCACTCACACCAATCATCATGAAGTGCTTTGAGTGGCTAGTTAAAACACACATCACAGACTCCATGCCCGTAACACTTGACCCGTTACAGTTTGCCTACAGACAAAACAGATCCACAGAGGACGCCATTTCTCTTAACACTTGACCCTCCACTCTGCACTCTCTCATCTGGACAAAAGGAACACATATGTGAGAATGCTGTTCATTGACTATAGCTCAGCCTTCAACACCATTGTGCCCCACAAGCTCCTGTACTCTCTCTTCACCCACGACTGCCTGGCAACTCACATCTCCAACACCATCGTTAAGTTTGCTGATGACACCACCATCATAGGCCTGATCTCTGACAACGACGAGTCAGCCTATAGAGACGAGGTAAGGTCACTGACTTCGTGGTGTCAGGATAACAACCTCCAGCTCAATATTAGCAAAACGAAGGAGATGATTATTGAAGCAGCGGCAGGGAGACCACGCCCCCATACACATCAATTGGTCTGCAGTAGAGAGAATTCACAACATCAGGTTCCTCGGGGTCAACATCAGCGATGACTTGACCTGGTCTCATTACTCTAACGTCGTGGTGAAGGAGGCCAGGAAACAGCTCTTCTTCCTACACCGATTAAGGAGATTTGGCAAGGATTCCAGGATACTCACCAACTTCTACAGATGCACTATCGAGAGTATCCTGATCGGCTGTGTCACCGCCTAGTATGGCAGCTGCACTGCCCTCGACCGCAAAGCATTTCAGAGGGTGATTAAAACAGCAGAGCGCATCACAAGGTCTGACCTGCCATCCCTGCAAGATCGTTACACAGAGAGGTGTAGGAGGAGGAGCAAACGGATCATTACAGATCCCAGCCACCCATGCCACGGGACTGTTTACCATGCTGCCGTCAGGCAGAAGGTACAAGAGTATTCAGTCCAAAACAAACAGGCTACGGGACAGCTTCTTTCCACAGGCTGTAAGGCTGCTCAACTCGGGAACCCCTCTTCCCTTCCATCCATAGTCCTTGCACACCTGTCACTTTATATCATGCACATCTGTCACTTATATCATGCACAGCTGTCACTTTTACATCGCACTGCGGTCGTATAGTTGTATAGTTATTATTATTGATGCGTGTTTTTGTATAGTGTTATTACTGATTGATTGTGTTATCTTCTTATTTAATTATAATTACTGTTACTTTTAACTGCACTGTTACTTTTAACCGCACTTTCGGGAGTAGGAAAACCAAGCATTTCATTGCCGTAACTTGTTATTGCAACTTATTACCAATTCAAAAAACTTATTACACCATTACTGTTTTTAATAGGAGAAAAGACAAAATTGCATACACATCATATCATCTCTCTTAGAATTTTTTCTGCTTATTTTACTGAAGAGTAAGATTCTACAAATGATTTAGGTCAAATAATTATTTACAAAATGAACTACCAATGATCAAAATTGCATCCTATCATCTCTCTTTGAATTTTACTGGAGTAAGATTCTAAAAATGTATTAGGCTAAATAATTATTCACAAAACAAAATACCAACAATCACCAATTATCAATTCAGCAAACTGTTTTTCAACAATACAATCAACAAATGACTTTTCTATATTTTCATGTAGGCTACTGTTAATCATTCTTTGAAATTGTGTACATGTTGTTAACATACTTTTTCAGTTGTTACATGTACATGTCTACCTCGGGAACCTCATTGCTGCTACCCTTGCATTTCAGTTGCACATGCCACCTTGCATCTTTAATTTGCACATTTGTACATCCCACTTATAACATACATTCAGTGGTGTAGTAGTGTCTGGGTAGGTGGGTAGACTGTAAATTGACTGGATCCCCAAAGTTAACTACCTAGCTAGTTATCTACGCAACCGAACAGTTAAAACCTACCGCTAACTTCTTTGTCTCATATCACGCTCCACTTCTGCCGTGGGATTTTGTCAATCCCGCGTCAGTTCCCATTCTGCTTGGGCACTGCTATTGGTGCTCGTTCTTCCCTCTGGAAAGTCTCTGCACCTATTTGCTTAAATATCGCTGTCAACATCTTTGCACTTTTTCATAAATTGAAATCATGTTCTATGTGTTTGCTTCACTGCTGCCTACAACCACGGATTAGCTAGCTAGTTGATACCTAGTTGATACCTAGCTAGCCAACATTATACACTAATAGGATACTTTTGAGCGAAATATCAACTTGACAACGTTAGGACCTAGCTACCGTAAAGCCCGTAGGAAAGAAAGCAGAAAAGAGCGCGCTTTAAAATTACTCATGATTGGACTAATGTCATTGCTCTCATTGTCAAATTAATGTCAAGTACACACAAGGGATATCTAGATTTAATTGTCTGTGGCCTAGCTCCCATTAGATTGATGGACATTGAGGCATATCTCTCATTATTTGTAGGTATGTATGCTGACAGTCACCTCCTTGGAGGTGGGCATACGGTAAATCCCTCCCCTCAGAGGTAGGTATACGCCGTATACCTGTGTATACGCACCACTACACCACTGCATACATTGTTCTTAATTGTTTCACTTGTAAATGTTTTGCACTCTTGTATTTGCACTTCTTTTTAGATGTTGACTGCATTTTGTTATACTGTACTTGTACTTGTTCAATGACAATAAAGTTACATTTAATAAAACCTAATGAAAAGCAATGAAATAGCAATGACGTCTATGGACGAATGGGCGATAACCCCCTAATCAATCCAGACACCTATGCATGTGACTGAAGTGTAATGATGAAGAATGCTGATGAGGGTAGAAATTGTATATAATCTGAACTTGGTGAGGAAGTCAGACAACTCAGACACAATTTACAGCGTTTAGCTGGCAAACAGGACCAGATGATTTGACGCCCTGACAGCATTGGAGGTGTTGCAAAATTTAGATGAGATGTAGTCAGAAATAGATCCCTCGGGAAACTGATGTCTCGGATGTCGGGTCTTCACCTGATAATGAGCCCCCACCTCCAATGCCTGAGCCTCCTCGCAAAAAAGGAAGAAACGAACCAACAGCGACTGCAAATGCCACTGCCAGACACTACTGTAAGTTATCCTTTGATCATCCTTTTACTCTGCTAATTGAATTTACATTTTTACGTTTTGTTAGGCCTATTCATGTATGTCACGGTGTGGTAATCAAGGAGCCCAGGTGCTGGATGAACGGTGAAACAAGGGTTTACTAAACTGAAAAGTGTAATGCGTAATACCATGAAGGTCGAAACGGCTAGAACTGATACAAAGGAACAAGAGCACTAGGCGAGAAAAACAACGAACACACATGGACAACTAGCAGACAATACTCCACAAAGACTCCGACAAACACAAGGGCAGTTATAGGCTGTAGTAGTGAGGATCCATTGTGCGTAATGATGGGAAGTCCGGGGTGATGTGATGAGGAACAGGTGTGCGTAATAGTGGAGACTCCCGGGTGTTCCGTGAATGCGGTACTGTAGCAACCGGAAGAATGGACAAGGGTGGCTAATAGGCCAGCGACAGGGAGCAATGTAGTTGAGCTTCCCCGGAGGGAGGTGTGATCACAAGAGGCAGACAGTGTAGGTTACTGTAAATCATCCTTTGATCATCCTTTTACGCTGCTAACCAAATTTACAAATAAAATTCATTGAATAATACACTGCAATGTTTTTACTTGAAGAGAGGCCACATATCCTTGGATCTATCAATTTTATTTCTACGAATAGGCTGTAGCCTGTGTTATTAATTCTTTGAAATTTATCGTGTTTATCAAGCAACTGTGCTTTAGGCCTATGTATGGCTGTTCATGCATACAGTTGTGCTCATAAGTTTGCATACCCTGGCAGAAATTGTGAAATTTTGGCATTGATTTTGAAAATATGACTGATCATGTTAAAAACTGTTAAGGATAGTGATCATATGAAGCCATTTATTATCACATAGTTGTTTGGCTTCTTTTTAAATCATAATTATACAGAAATCCCCCAATTGGCCCTGATCAAAAGTTTACATACCCTTGAATGTTTGGCCTTGTTACAGACACACAAAGTGACACACACATGTGAAAATGGTAATTAAAGGTGAATTTCCCACACCTGTGGCTTTTTAAATTACAATTAGTGTCTGTGTATAGTCATTGAGTTTGTCAGCTCTCACATGGATGCACTGAGCAAGCAAGATACTGAGCCATGGGGAGCAGAATAGAACTGTCAAAAGAGCTGTGTAACAAGGTAATGGAACTTTATAAAGATGGAAAAGGATATAAAAAGATATCCAAAGTCTTGCAAATGCCTTAATAAGTACTGTTCAATCACTTATTAAGAAATGAAAAATTCGGGGATCTCTTGAAACCAAGCCAAGGTCAGGTAGACCAAGAAAGATTTCAGTCAAAACTGCGAGAAGAATTGTTCGGGATACAAAGAAAAACCCACAGTAACCTCAGGAGAAATCCAGGCTGCTCTGGTAAAAGACGATGTGGTTGTTTCAAGGAGCACAATACGACGATACTTGAACAAAAATGAGCTGCATGGTCGAGTTGCCAGAAAGAAGCCTTTTCTGCGCCAATGCCACAAAGAAGCCTGGTTACAATATGCGTGACAACACCTTGACATGCCTCACAGCTTCTGGCATACTGTAATTTGCGCTATGTTTGGAGAGTTGACCGTCCAGTGGTTACAGTAGAAAAAGTTGAAGGTTCTAGAGTGGCCATCACAGTCTCCTGACCTTAATATCATTGAGCCACTCTGGGGAGATCTCAAAGACGACCAAAAGACTTTGCATGACCTGGAGGTTCATGCAAGACGACCAAAAACTTTGCATGACCTGGAGGCATTTTGCCAAGACAAATGGGCAGCTATACCACCTGCAACAATTCGGGCCTCATAAACAACTGTTACAAAAGACTGCACGCTGTCATTGATGCTAAATGGGGCAATACACAGCATAAAGAACTAAGGGTATGCAGACTTTTGAACAGGGGTCAGTTCATTTTTTTCTTTGTAGCCATGTTTTGTTTTATGATTGTGCCATTCTGTCATGACCTACAGTTGAATGTGAATCCCATTAGAAATAAAAGACGTGTTTTTCCTGATCACTCATGTTTTCTTTACAAATGGTACATATATTACCACTTCTTCAAGAGTATGCAATCCTTTGAGCACAACTGTATATCCTTTGATCTTTGCAAACTGGTCGATAATGTTGTGACGGTCCCAGCTGGACATGACCGTTCCGCTCCGTGTTTTCTGTGTGTCCTTGGTTTGTCATGTCCTTGTTTGGTCTTTCCTGTTCTCGTTTCAGTTAATCGGTTTATTTCTTTCTCCTGTGTTTAGCCCCCACCTGTTTCTGTTCACCTTGTTAGTCCGTGTATTTATTTCAGACATTTTCTCCCCGTCCTTATCGGTCATTGTTGTATTGTGGCGTTCCATGTTCCTGTGTGTAGTCTATTTTGTATTCTGTAGGGCACAGTGCTTGGTTTTGTGTTTACTTTGTTCACATTAAAAGCTCCTTCTTTGACCCCTGCAATTGCCTCCGTCTCCTTGAAACATTACAAATGTCTAGTATTTTACCTTCTAAATCATCAAAGTGAAAACTAAATTCCAATTGATTTACCTTTGAAAAATTTCGTCGTTTTTTTCATAATGATAAGACCTTCAATACAAACATATTCTTGTATTTTTTCAAATCATTAACCATTTAAAACAAACACATTCTGTAATTCATTATATTCTAGACTACTCTATATAGTTTGATGACGACCTTGTAGATGAACTGATGCTCTGGCTGGATGGTGATGCTGCAGAGGAGAATGCCCATGCTAATAGGGACGATTCTTATGCAAATAACGAGCAACAGCGTTCGGCTCTGTCTGATAGTGTTGGTCTAAAAGGCCTGGCGGTTCTAGTGTTAACCACTACGCCACTAAGCTATACGTGTGCAGAGTGATGGTATAGCGTCTCGACATTAGATCATTTTGTCACGCATTAACACGTTTCAATATTTCGCAAGACACCATTAAGCATTGTGTTAAACTGACTAACGTTTCTTATTAAGTTTACTTCCACCACAAATAGCATCTATAAACTGTATGGCTTTTGCCACTCGCCGTTTTCACAGCGCATTTGCCAGTAGCTTACTAGTATCTACTAATTTACTACTTGGAATAGCCATAAGAATTGAGCAATTGCTAGAAAGACTGAAGATGAACTTACATTTCACGGCACAACAATGATCGTTTTTCTTTAATTCGTGAATGAAATTGATACAATAAATCAGTATAGGTGACGATAACTGACTTTTTTGTCAAGTGAAAAGACGTGATAATCGTGGAAACCCCTCCTTTTATACTGCCCAAGGGGTTGTGATATATATTACTCAAAAAAGCATGCACGGATTCATAATTCAAAAATCCACCAGAAATAGTCACAATATAACCGGAAACAATTTTATTTTAGACTTACTATAATGTAGCTACTGAGGGTTGTAGCCAGCAAAGTTTTTGTCTAACCTGAACAAATCCTAAAGCATAATTTGTTTTGTGCTATTTCATTTCATGGCACAACAACGTTCATTTTTCTTTTATTCGTGAATGACATTGATACAATAACAATCAATATAGGTGACGATAACTTACTTTTTTGTAAAAAGACGAGAGAATCGTGGAAACCCCTCCTTTTTTACTGTGCAAGGGGTTGTGATCTACTGTATATGTTAAATTCCAACACAGGCACACCTCATTTTACTTAACGAGGTACTGATTACTTGAACCAAATCTAATTTAAGGAGGAAAAGTATAAAAACCACTGCTGTGGTCATCACTATCCTCTTGCAATAGGACCAGCTGGATGGCAAAAACAGTGCAAGTAGTACCTCAAAGGTAATTTGAATGAAAAAATAACTATATAGCATGACAAAAGAGTTGAAAAGAAAAGCTTTGAGTGAGGAAAAGAAGGGTTCAATTCTGGCTTTACTGGCAGAGGGATACAGTGAGCGTCAGGTTGCTTCTATCCTGAAAATTTCAAAGACGGGGGTTCATAAGAACAAGGTCAAGCAACAGACATTGGGGACAACAAAGCTACAGACTGGCAGAGGGTGAAAATGACTGTCCACTGACCAAGATGACCGCCAACTTATTCGAATGTCACTCAACAACCGTAGGATGACATCAAGTGACCTACAAAAAGAATGGCAAACAGCAGTTGGGGTGAAGTACACGGCGAGGACGGTTCGAAACAGGCTCCTAGGGGCAGAGCTGAAGTCATGCAAAGCTAGAAAAAAGCCCTTCTTCAATGAGAAGCAAAGAAGAGCCAGGCTGAAGTTTGCAAAAGACCATAAGGATTGGACCGTAGAGGAGTAAGGTCATCTTCCCTGACGAGTCAAATTTTCTCCTTTGCCCAACACCTTGTCGTCTAATGGTTAGATGAAGACCTGGAGAGGCCTACAAGCCACAGTGTCTCACACCCACTGTGAAATTTGGTGGAGGATCGGTGATGATCTGGGGATGCTTCAGCAAGGCTGGAATCGGGCAGATATTTCTTTGTGAAGGAAGCATCAATCAAGCCAAGTACAATGTTATTCTGGAAGAACACCTGCTTCCTTCTGCTCTGACAATGTTCCCCAACTCTGAGAATTGGTTTGTCTAGCAGGACAATGCTCCATGCCACACAGCCTGGTCAATCAAGGTGTGGATGGAGGACCACCAAATCAAGTCCCTGTCATGGCTAGCCCAATCTCCAGACCTGAAACCCATTGAAACCCTCTGGAATCTGATCAAGAGGAAGATGGATGGTCACAAGCCATCAAACAAAGCCGAGCTACTTGAATATTTGTGCCAGGATTGGCATAAAGTCACCCAACAGCAATGTGACAGACTGGTGGAGAGCATGCCAAGACGCATGAAAGCTGTGATTAAAAATCAGGGTTATTCCACCAAATATTGATTTCTGAACTCTTCCTAAAGCTAAAACATTAGTATTCTGTTGTTGAAAAATGAATATGAATTTGTTTTCTTTGCATTATTTGAGGTCTGAAAACAATGCATCTTTTTTGGTTATTTTGACCAGTTGTTATTTTCTACAAATAAATACTCTAAATGACAAATGACAATGCAATCGAGGCAAATTGAAAGAATAAGGTAGCATGTGCAACTGGGATGCAGAGATAGCAGCAATGAGGTCCCAGAGGTAGACGTGTAAGTAACAACTGTAAAAATGCAAGCACGATGGCAATTCTAAATGTGCAGCAGGGTAAGGTTCAGCAGGGATAGCAGCAGTAAGGTTCCCGAGGTAGACACACAACTGTAACAACTGAAAAATCCATTATCAGACTTTGCAAGGCAGTGACAGAGTAGTACAAAGGGGGTTGTGCAAAAAGGTCCCTGAGAGGCGAGGGCGTATGGTTGGTGATGGGTCACAGAGTTCACAGACTTCTCTGGGTCATAGAGTTAAGCAGGGTTACAGTAGATGGAAAGAAACTTCCTGAGCCTGCTGGTGTGGGAACGAAGAGACCTGTACTGCCTGCCTGATGATAGGAGGGCAAACAGTGTGTGGCATGGATGTGAAGGGTCCCTGATGATACGCGCGCCCTGTGCAGACACCGCTTGCGCTGTAGGTCTACGATGGCAGGAAGCTGGGCACCAGTGATATTTTAGGCTACCTATAACATAGCTACTGAAGGTTGCAGCCAACAAAGTTTTTATCTATCCTTAATAAATCCTAATGCATAATTTCTTTTGATTATGGCGAGGCCTGAACACCAGTCCCCTGCATGGCAGTCTGCGTCTCTAACCACTGCACTATTTAACAACGGTTAGCCAGTCAGTCACTCACTCACTCAGTCAGTAAGAAACATTCACTCTTCTTGGCCGGCTCCGCTTACACTGTCCAGCAAAAAGATATAGAGAAGACTACAGTTTCTTTACAAAATGACCAACTGGTCAGAATTGCACAAACAGTAAAATAAATGTTATATTATCATAGGTGCCAAGTATTTAAACCAAATATGTGTCTGCATGTGTTTATGCATATTGTACATGCAGGGTTAGTTGGCTATTGAAGATTGCTTTATTTGTGGGTAATTATTATTATTATTATTATCAATAATAATAAAAAATAAAACTATTTAGGTGGTATACTTAGATAAGCTATCAACAAATATTTTAAATGTCTAAATATTTAGACATTTAAAATAAAAAATGCACAAGATTGCAGGAAAAAGCTATTTCAGGTGTTTGAAAAATGCAACATTTTTGGACAACCACCCATCAAAATTCACATTGATTGTGCCCCCTCAGATCTTACTGGCGCATGATGCTCCTGAACCCAACATTGGCATAAATAAAATCATCAAGATGCATACCACTGAAAAAAGTCTTCATTTGAGATTTGTAATGTATTCTTTGTAACGTATTGTTTAATTCAGGAATTTTTATATATACTTCGCAGGATTCATTTTTTGTACACATCATGACAACCGTAATGCAATGGGGGGATAGTTGGAGACAGGGTCATTGCCAGGAATCCTGGGCCCCCTGAAAGGATAAATATGCCAGGGTGCCCTCACTTATAGACAACATTGATATCATTACCAGCCGGGTAATGGCTAAATTGAATCCTACCCACCTTTCCCTGCATTAGCTTCGGCCCTGGTTGGAAACATAACAACTTTGTCATTATTTCCTGTACCACTGGTTGCATCGCGACATGTAAATGAATGAAATTTATAACGCCAACAATTTCTGAATTTAGACCCTAATCTGCTTTTTTTGTAAAAATACCATTTTAGAGAAGGGTTTGAACAGCTTCAAATAATATCAGTAAATTCTGAGTAACTTATCTTGTCATCATGTACTTTGTTGTGGAAATTTAGGGCAAACTAAACTAAAACACGAAAAGATCTTTTGGTATCATGGTGCAGATCATGTCACTTGAGACAATGTTTCCCTGCACAGTCTGTGTATTCTGGTTCAAAAACATAATCAACTCTTTGGAGCCTGACCGCAACACTGGAGGATACAGCTAATAAATAACTCAGGCACTATTTTCAAGTCAATAGGTTTGACAGCCATACCATATGGAATTCAAGTCAGTAGGAAAACAATCTTTGATATATCACTGCCATGGCATCAGGTCTATGATCTGATGTATAAAACAATAGCTGACATCTATCTATGCATTTCAATGCAGGGCATTGAATAGAATACTTGCTACCTAAAGAATGCTTAGCATTTGAGGCTTTCAACAGTTTAGACTGTGCAGAACATCTCACTGAGTACAACCAGGGAAATGTCTGGAGTTATGTCCTGCAATGACTATCCATAAGAAGAAGTAATACCTACTAAAGGAAATCTTATATTGTTTTCCTAAAACACCATTTATGAGCGCAGCCACTAGGGGTGGTAGAAGATTGATGTTACATACTGGTATCTCTGTTTTACTATGGAAACAAGTCAGGAGGGTTTGAATTTTAATTAAATGTGTTGGTCTGTGGCTGGTACCTGGATGTGAAAACAGCCAAGCTTGGAGACTCCATAGCGGGCTCACTGTATTCAGGCAGTGGGTTTCACAGACTATTACACTCACTCCAGGAGAGCAGTCAATGAGAAATGAGCATCACTGCCCTCATGAATTCACATGAGCCTCACATTTCAGAGCACATTTAAGCAGTGGATCTATATTGAACCTCTCATATACCCAGTTTTACTCACCGAAGTGTACCATTCCATTAATCTAACAGCTTTCTGGTTTGATGCTGGTCATGTTTATACAATCATCATTTTCACTCACACAAAGGGTTGGACAGGTTACTTTAAATATATATGTTTCACTAATAATTACCTGTCCAAAACTGCATTCAGTAACATTGGATTACCCAAAATCAGTAACCATAATAGATTACTTTTAGTTGCTTTTGGACTTCCATTGAAAAGACATTACATTTTTTGGGGTAATTTCACAATTTTTTTAATCAGACAAGTTGTTATTTACAGTAACGATCTTGGGGGAATGTTACGGATGAGAAGAAGCAAATAGAGTTAACTGTCTTGCTCATGGGCAGAACAGCATCACTTTCACCTTGGAGCTAGGTAGATTAGAACCTGGGACCTTTTTATTCAGATGCCCCAACCACTAGGCCACTTTGCCGCTCTATTAGAAGAACACAAAAAGGAATATTACCAATTGAATGAAATCTATTTCTGGATCAATGAAGGTAAGAGACCACTTTGTTGGCCATAAATGGATTTTGCATTTTACATCATGGGTTAACCCACTGCATTCTACTTCGGTGGATAATGATGGCAATATCTGCAGGGCTACACTGAATACTGATGTCTGCCAGATTTCCAGTATTTCCAATGTATTAAATACCCCATCATCCTCAAGGTTTTCTTTTTTAAGAACACACTGTAGGCCACGAAACAAAGGAACTCAGTGTTTTTTTTGCCACAGAGGACTCTCTACACGGAGGACTTGTTACCTTTCAATCATTATTGGATTACATAGGATACATTTGGAGAGTAGGAACCATTCACAACCACAATATATTAGTCACACTGATTACTGGAGAAGACAAGTGCGTTCTGGTCACTTAACTGATTATGCACATCTGAATTTCTGTGTCTACGCTGCTCATTGGTAAACAATTAAGCAAGCAAATTTTGGTTGAGAATAGGGGTGTTCGGGATACACCGGTATTGACGATAACCGTGATATTTAAAAAATGAAATATTGATAACATGTTAATAATACACATATGATAATATCGTATTCACTAGGCGAAACTGAAGTTGTATTTTTCATGTCACCTATAGACAAACAATGCATGTACTTAAACAAGGAGACTGGACCTATGCACTGGAGTTGAAATCAACTTGTTAGCCCCACTAGAACCCCCGGGAGAGATCCGCAAAGACGTGCCGTTTTTGTACCCTATTCACATGGAAAAAAGGATGTTGTATTTTTCCCAAAACTCCTCCCCATAGCTTATCCATGGACAAATGATGCATGTGCTTAAACTACGATGTTTAAACTAATTTTTTTATTTGCACAGTTATGGTTACAGACTCTCTCTACCTCCATACACTTGTATTTTGAGTGTAATTCATTTGCCAAAAAAGAGAAAAAAAACACGTTGAAACAAAGTTGAAGATGAATTTGACTGATAAAATTTTTTTTCTTCAAATTTTCTACACATACCGCAATAATATTGTTACCGTGAATTCTTTTGGCCACGATTATCATGGAGTGAAAATCTGATATTGTGACAGCCCTAGTTGAGAAAAACACACAATATGTTTTTGAAACAATAATATACTGCAAAAAAATGCAGGCTTATGTTAGAAACCTAAACAGAAAGTTGTCGTAATTATTTTTCACACGCTTACCCAGGCATAATCGGCTTTTTCAGAACTGCACTGTCTGTAATCTAAATATTTTTAGGGCTACCTTTGTGGATTACGGTTCCAGTTTTTTGGTAATCTGTCTAGATGTAATCTGTTACTTGCCATCCCTGCTCACACACTGACTCAAGAAGCACAAACACGTACATACTCACACACTCACATAGGATTTGATCACACTCCCAGAAGCTCTAGCTAAGTGTTCATACAGGGGTGGAGAGCACTAGAGTGAGAGGGGAAAATCGGCGGACTTCCTCTGCACTTACTAAGAGCCTGATAGAAAACCTGATGAGAGTGCTGAAAGGTAAGCAGGGAAATGAAGGAACTATGGTTGCTTACATTCACCATATTTGTTGTTTACTGATAAGACAGTGAGTCAAAATTTGAAGGTTTGTCTTACTGAAAGGCACTATGATTTCTTTCTTTAGTTTTTTTCTCTCTTTTTTAAGGTACGGCAGAGTTGCTATTACAAGTTGGATCTGAAACTTGAACTGTTCAGAATTATATTTAAAGAAAAGAAAACAACTTTAATTTGTTGGTGCAATTCTTAAACTTGACCCTTTTATTTCAGTTAACAGACATTGGTCTCTGAGGAAGAGAGACACCTGAAGATGACATTTGGAAAGGACATACGCTTGATGGCTTCATTAGTCTTTAGAAAGGTGTCTATACTAACTCCAAGACTGTGCTTCTCAATCAGTCACATCGATTAAATTATTTTCATTTAATTCCTTCAAGATGTTCACAAAAATCAACTGTTATACCAAATTTGTTCTAGGTGTAGGGTGGATTTTGGTAGAATTTAATGTTTTCTAGGCTGCTGTGAGTAGGCAAATTTAAATATTATTCAAAGAAATTTGAAATACTTTTATTGCTTACGAGAAAAAAAATAAAACAACATTATGACAAACAATTTTTTCTCAGTTTAAGTGATCCACCCAATTGTGTCTGACCTCCATTATGACGACACATCAAATATGTTAGATGTATCCTTTCTGCTATCTTCTAAGGGGGAAGTAATCCAAAATGAATGAATCAGAATAAATTACTGCATTTTGGTAATTAAATTATTACTTTATAAATTACAATTTTGGACCAGCAACTAGTGACTATTAAAAGTACAATTTCATCTTTTTTTTATAACCTCCCATGTTAGACTTAATGTGTAATAGGTTGTTTGTGTGTATAATCTATAAGTAGAATCACTAACGTGTACCTCAGTTAGCCATGATATATCAGGTTTGATAGTGAGTGGTTTTGATGATATAGGGCACATATCAGGACATACAGGACATTGTATTACATTTTCAGGGACCCATTTTGGCTCAACAGTACCAGATCTGTAAGCAGTGGTGACAAATCCTGGAATACATCTTTAAGTATTTTTATTAAAAAGTTACCTATCCAACCCTAAGGGAGATAGCGCACAGTACTAAAAATCCTATCTGGTCTGGTCCCCACGTGGCCTCAAGATGAAGGGGGAGGATCTGAGGTGCCATACGGGTCTAATCAACATCAACATCTCCTTAACCCATCTTTTAAGTCTCCAGGCTAACAGCTGGGACTGTTCTGATTTTCTGGAATCCCCCTCCATGGTCCCTCCCTCCCAATGTCCTCTGTGACATTACATGTGTTGAATCTCAAGATGTGATGCATTTTCACAACTTTTCATTTTGGAAGTCTAAATGGCACTCAACACATACGTAATACATATTAAGAATTTCCATATTTCATAAAGTGAAGTATTTATTGAGGTTTTGCTACATTTCTTTGCTAGTCTACTACTTTTTTATTTTACCATTACTAGTGAGGACCTTAACTCTAACCCTATCCCTATCACAAAAATCTTAACCCTAATTGTAACCCTTAAATACACAAAGGATGATGGGGAGATGGGAGACACTTGGTGGAGGTGGAACACAAGACAACACAGATGAATGGAATCTGGGTGTGACAGAAATACTCTTGAAAGAGTAGGTGATTCCAATGTTTGGACTAGTAGTATGTGTTTTTCTCAAAAGTCTGCACAAGTATTGTAAACCAAGGAAAACTGATAAGTGCAGCCTTTTTGTCAGGTACTTACTTTTAGAAAGGCTATTTTTTACTTTTGGGGTTATGATTAATTTAACCTGTGCTCCCTGTTTGTTCTGATGCTAGTTAGTCTTGTGTTTTTTCCTTTTCCTTTTTTCCAGTTTGTCTCCTAGATTTCCAGTGTATTGAAATTCCGCCTGCCTCTATCTGATGCCACCTGTCGTCTGTTTGTACATTGCCTTTTGATTGTCTAAATAAACTTTGCCTGCGCTTCAAACTCCTGCCTCCTGTGTCTGCATGCTGGCCTTTTGTCTGTGCCTTGACAAAACCAAATGGCCATGACAGACCCAGTAGACTCCAACCCCTTCCGGAGTATGGTGTCCCGTTCAAGGAGTTGCAATAGGGAGGCATGAAGATCTCCAGGGCGTGATGGAAGGACTTAAATCCATGGTGGATCCTCACGACCATGCCTTCAAAGGATGGCTGGAACAGTGGGGCTATTTGCTAGGCAGCAGACCACAACGGAATCACCCACAGCTCCCAGCAACCCTACATCCAACAACAACAACAGCCACCCCTGCTCCTCGAGAACCTCGCCCACCTCCTGCAGTGCATTACACTAGAGACCCAGGAAGCTGCTGTTCTTTCCTGTCACAGTGCTCTCTCATCTTTGAGCTGCAGCCACCCTCATTTCCCACATATCGCTCCAGGATAGTGTATCCCATCACGTTGAAGTCCAAGAGGGCCCTGGTGTGTGGGGCTACTGTGATATGGGAGCAACAGTCCCCTATCGGCCTCAGCCTTTTTTATTTTACCACTTCACGGCTGAGGTGACAAAGTGTTTGATTCCCCGGTGCCGGGGAGGGAGATGGCTCGGAAACTTCTCCAACTTCGCCTGGACTCCTGTAGTATGGCAGACTATACAGCTGAGTTCCGCACCCTAAGCTGCTGAGAGCTTGTGGAAGTTGGATTCCCTCTTTGATACATTGCTCCATGGGCTACAGGACATCATCAAGGATGAGATCTTGCCCCCCAAACTTGACTCCATGTTGCCCTTACCATCTGGTTTGACAGTCGCCTACGGTAGCATAATACGGTTTGAAAATCGGCTTCCCTGAACACTCAACAGTCTAAATTCCCTAGGCCATCTGCCAGACGTCCCGGAAGCCCCTGGTGTTTCAAGTCTTCGTGACTCCCTGAAATCAGTCAAACCCCCTCTGAGAATGGTTGAGAATTGTTGAGCCCTCACAACCGGAGCAAATGAAACTGGGTAGGGCATGACTGACCCCTGCAGAGCGGCAGCAGAGGATTGGCAGACATTGCTGCCTATACTGCAGAAACCTGTGTCATTTCATTTCCATCTTCCCGTTTAAAGACCAGGCTCATCAGTAGTTTTGGGTTTGTTGGTGGGCCAAGCTGAGACCCCTGGTCTCCTACAACCAGCACCATGCTCCATGCTACCCTGCTCTGGAGATCCCAAACTCACTCCCTCTGGGTTCTCATTGATTCCGGGGCCAATGACAGCTTCATAGACTCCACCCTTGTCCAGAAGCTGGGGATCCCCACTTGACCCTTCTCTGCTCCCACTGAGGCTAGGGCCTTGGTCGGCCATCCCATCGCCTGGGTGACACGTTACTTTCCTGGTTGGCCTGCGCATTTCTGGCATGCAGAGTGAGTTGATCCAGTTCTTGCCCCTCAGTTCCCCCCATATATCTGTGGTCTAAGGCCACTGTCCCGACCTTTCCTCTGTCTGGGTTGAATATCTGGATCTTCAGGAGGTTTTCAGCAAGTCCTAAGCCACCTTCCTCCCTCTGCATCACGACTGCATTATCGACCTCCTCCCTGGAAACACAACTCCTCAGGGGCAACTCTATTCACTGTTTTGTCCATAGACCAAAGCCATGGAGGCTTATGTTGAGAGCTCTCTCTTCATCTCCCAACAATGAAGGATTCTTCTTTGTGGAAGGATAAAACCCTGCACTCTTAGTTTGACGACTGGGGACTGAACATGGTGGCCAATAGCCACCATGAATATCTGGTTCAGACTGAGCAACGCCCCTGCTGTGTTCCAGGCTCTGGTCAGCGATGTGCTCTTAGACATGCTGAAAAGGATTGTCTTCGTTTACCTTGACAACATCCTGGTATTGTCCCGCTCCGTCCAGGAGCACGTCATCAGTGTCCTGCAGGTCCTTCAGCGCCTCCTTGAGAATAAACTATTTGTTAAGGCAGAGAAGTGTTCCACTGTTCCACAATTCAATTAAACTTTAGGGATATCAATCTGTCCAGTTATGTAGCATTAGCGATTGTGAATCAGTGTCACCTGTTTTGGTGCAAATGAAAGTGACAGCAGGTGCACTGGAGAGGCAACAGCAAGACAACCCCCAAAAAGGGAATGGTTTTGCAGGTGGTAGCCACAGACAATTGCTCTCTCCTTGTCCTTCCTGACGGATTCTTCTCTTGTTTTGCATTTTGCTAGTATCCTTGTCACTACTGGTAGCATTAGGATTGCAGATCCATACGTGCCGTCGCAAGAAGGTTTGCTGTGTCTCCCAGTACAGTCTCAAGAGCATGGAGGAGATACCAGGAGACGGGCCATTACATTAGGAGAGCTGGACAGGGCAGTAGAAGGGCATCAACCCATCAGCAGGACCGATATCTGCTCCTTTGTGCAAGGATGAACAGGAGGAGCACCGCCAGAGCCCTACAAAATGACCTCAAGCAGGCTACTGGTGTGCCTGTTTCTGACCAAACTGTCAGAAAGAGACTCCATGACAGTGGCATGAGGGCACCACATCCTCTAATGGGACCTGTGCTCACAGCCCCGCACCGTGCAGATCGATTGACATTTGCCAGAGAACACCAGAATTGGCAGGTCTGCCAATGGTGCCCCTTCTCTTCACAGATGAGAGTAGGTTCACAGTGAACATGTGACAGACGTGAAAGTCTGGAGATACTGTGTTGAATGTTATGCTGCCTGCAACATTATCCAGCATGACTGGTTTGGTGGAACTTGGAGGGTCTCACAGACCTCCACATATTAGCCAACAGTACCCTGACTGCTGTTAGGTACCGGGATGAAATCCTCAGACCCATCGTCAGAGCTTACGCTGGTGCAGTGGGCCCTGGGTTCCTCCTGATGCCCAGCCTCATGTGGCCAGAGTGTGTAGGCAATTCCTGGATGACGGCATTGATGCCATTGACTGGCCCTCAGGTTCCCTAGACTTGAATCCAATTGAGAGCCTCTGGAACATTATGCATCGATGCATACAACGCTGCCAAGTAGCACCACAGACTGTCCAGGAGCTCACTGATGCCCTGATCCAGGTCTGGGAGGAGATCCCCCAGGACACCATCCACCGTTTCATCAGAAGCATGCCCAGACGTTGTTGGGAGTACATACAGGCATGTGAGGGCCATACACACTACTGAGTCACATTATGAGTTGCTGTGATGAAATTCTCACAAATTGGAACAGCCTGTGATTTCAATTGTTTACTTTGATTTTCAGTGTGAGTTTGAATCCAGGCCTCAGTCGGTTGGTGATTTTGGTTTCCACTGAACGTTGTTACGTCATTTTGTTCTCAACGAATTACAGAATGCACAATAATGATTTTTATCTTGAATATATTTTGTTCATCGAGACCCGATGTGTGATTTAAGTGTTCCCTTAATTTGTTTTGAGCAGTGTATTTCTAAGAAACGTTTACAGGGCAGGATATATGCATCCGAAGACACACGGCTGTGTTTCCACAGGCGGTGAAGTTCCCGATAGACAGCCAGCTGCTCCTTAGCCTGACCCAAGGCAATTCTCATATACCAACAGTTCGAGCAACCCCAGACCTAAATTACTCTAGTTAAAAAAATCAGACCATGATGAAAGGACAGATGGAACATTCTACAATGATGCTTTTGCATACAGGACATGATTTGTATACAGCCCCATTACTGAAGTATACGATACTGGAAACTTCTTTTAATATCCATTTCTATGTATTAAACTCACAGTCATTAGGTCGATATGTGGGTCCTCCTTATAGGGGTTACATCAAGTTAATAGGCGCAATAGCGCCCCAAGACACAACAACATCCCACCTGCCCACATAAACTGCCCTATTGTCTTGGGGAAAGAAATTTGGGCCTGTTTCTGATTTCTTTTTGAGTCTTCTTCTGGTCCTATTTGGACCAGCAAAGCAGTGGTAATGCAGTGCTGAGGAGTTCGCAATGGAGTTGTGCAACGAATTGGTCTAGATTTTCGACATTTGTGAAATTCAGTACCAAGAGATGAGCGAGACTGTTTTTTTGTGGGTCAAGGATGTTTGAACGATTATGATCCATCAGTGAAAAACTGATACTCTTATGGCCATTGATTACCTTGATGGATTGAATACTTTAATGTTCTTTCAATGCTGACATTACAGGCTTACTTGACAAACATGCTGCTTCAGGCCACTCTATCTTCAATCGCGTCTGTAACATATCTAACAGGCCTGGTTAGCTTTCATTCAATTTCTGAAAACTTGCTGGCCAAAAGAATACTGTAAGAAAACACCTTCTTGCATTTGACCTAGGGTATGTTATATGCATCAGAATGTTCCCTTTCTGAAGTCACTGTTCACAGTCAGGGTTAGAATCTGGCTTGCAGATTAACCCAGGAGTCCCACAGAGGGTGGTGGAATTGGTCATATCTGTCCATGTTTGGGGGTTAATCATTGAATTGTGTTACCTTGCCTGGTCACACTCTAGCAAGTTCTTGTGGTGGCTTGTGCACCTGTGAGCTCAATCAAGGTACAACATTGTTAGTTACAAAGTGCTTATATAGATACACAGCCTGAAACTCCCAGGAGTAAGCAACAATAAGAAATCATATAAGAAAATGATGCACAGCGGTTAGGAAAACTCCCTAGTAGGGTTGTAAACTAGGTAGAAATTTGGGTATAAATCCTCAAGAGATGTTCAGGAATCTGGCTAGTGTGTCCAGTCCTCTTCTGGCTGTGCTGGAGAAAGATTATAAGATTGATGACCTTTAAATGCCACATGTATTTTGAGGGCACAGGTGGGCTGTGGCCAGAGTCTTTAGGCAGAAACAAGATCTGTAGCACAACCAGGTGGACCAGGATATGGATGACTAGGTGAGTTGTGACAATGGAAAACATCAGGTGCAAACTTGATCTGCAACACAAGTAGATGGACTTTGAAGAGGGACAATTAGGTCAGGCCCAGTAGTTCTGAAATGGTAGAACGGCTTAGGTTCTCATAAGATTCAACTGGACACCAGAGAAGATAAACAGAGCATTTTGTATTATCTGTAGATATATATCTGACACATTTCTTTGTTCTCCACCTGAGATTAATAACGTACTGTCAGTAGATTTTTTTCTATGTGTAGATTCAAGGTCATGATACACGTGAATCTGAAAGTGCATAATAAGGGTATAATGACCGTTCAGACAAACATAACCTAAATGCAATTTCTCATTTAAGTGCAACTATCTTAAATTTCCTGAAAGTTCACTTCAACACAGAAACAAGGTTCAGCGAATGTGCAAGATTAATCCAATTCTGTAACATGATTTCAAACTCTTTTCAAAATGTCCAAAATCCAATGAATTATCTACTTAGTAGAGATTAATATAATAACTCCTAATAATAGGAAGTGATGCAACATTTGGAAGCAGCACAGAGCATCGTGGAAAGGTTAAGCCACTATGGATGTCAGAGTTGAATTCCCTTGAGAAAGCCTGTGCGATTATCAGTATACCAAAAGAACAGTTTAACAGTGAAAGATCCATTCCAGCATAATCATTAAAGGTTACCAAAAATTAAAACTTTAACACCAAAGCTCCAGTCCAGTGTGCTCATAAAAGGTTATTAGACATTCTGTGGACGTTTGCATGTTATCAGTATGTCAAGGCATGTAGAGTTAGTGGTTTCTGGTAAGTAATTAGCATACATATAGGCCATGTGAAGCACGGAATAGTATTCAGATTAGTTTAATTGAAACTCCATTGTTATTAGGAATGAAAGTTGACCTTATGTTTGCTATCAGCTTAAATGGCTCATGGGACATGCCCTAAATATCTTGTATTTCTCACAAATCTTACATTTCACTTCCATTGATGGATCTGAAAATGAATTAATACTATTGTGTACCGCAAGATCATTCTGTTTAAGGTTGTGTCACAGCTGGCTGTGACCGGGAGTCCTAATGGGCAGTTTGCAACCACGTTGCACCTTGTGTGTTAGGGCAGAGCCAGCATGGCATTCCTCGTCCCATTGCGTTCAACTCCTTGTCCAGGCAGACTCTGAAACAAATAGCATACCCTGAAAATGAGAGAAAATTTTGATAAAATTGTATTTAAAAAACAGACTCCTATTCATGCTAATACTCCAGGTAAGGAGTAGAGTGCACACTTCAAAAGCTAGAGAAGCTTTTGTTGATGACCTATAAAAGAAGGTTACTATCATTAATTTTATCTTACCATATGTTCTATTTTTTTTTTTAATGGAACTTGTGTTATTACGTACATATGGTAGGTCATGATGGCAAAAATGTTGAACTCCTGCTTTTGAATTTTTTAGTTATGTGAGAGGGTAACTCTTGGGATCTGTAGTAATTGTACCATCAGAGGGTTCTGCTGTCTTATTTCCACTAGACCCTGATTCCGCTTCTCTCTCTGCCACTACTATTGAACTACCGACAGTATAAATGCCAGAGTATTTCCCTACCTGCACTTTCTTGAAAGGTGTTCCTGGCGATTATCACCGTCTCATGACGGGGGGTGGTCTGGGTGTCTCATGTGGAAGATAAGAGAAATGCAAATGAGCAGAACAAGCATCCGCTGGCCAGGATGAGGTGGATGTTTAATGCCAACAAGGCGGCCATAGAAAAACGTCCCAGGATGAGTCACCAAAACCTTATCCCTGGAAGCAACACACATGCAGGTCCACACACACACACACACACACACACACATTGGCTCCACCTGTGTGTTTGATGTTGAAAAGGTCCAGAGACCAGGAGAAAATTAGCTGAGGTCGGAGGGAAGACATTGATGTTCTGTCATAGGTCATCTCTCTGTTACACACCTTCGGGATGGAAGTCAACAGGCATTTAATCAAACAGGAAATTTAGACTTCGTTGCCAGCACAAACTGAATTTCAAATCGAATTTGACTAATGCTCCAAAGATAAACAGACAGAAAATGTTTTGATTGTTTGAACAATCGCTGAGGAGAAAGTGTACATTTTCGTCAACTCCATCTGGTTGACAAGGCCTGGTAGAGAGGACTGCAGTTGGCATGAGAAACCGTTAACACACACAAACATGCTCATACATGCACGTTCTTGTCAATACACTGCATTCAGCTGGAAAATAATCACTTCCACCCACTGATGCTTACATCAATACATTGAAAATAATAACAACAAAGCTTTGACGCTTATGTCATTACATTGCATTCAAAGACATGTCACGGGCTAGACAAAAAGATGATCATCACAGCATTTACAGCTTGTGTCATGTCAGTCTGCCTGAATTTCTCTCTGTTTATCTGCCCTATAAGTATGCAGTACAAGTCACACACCTACTCATTCAAGGGTATTTCTTTATTTTTACTGTTTTCCACATTGTAGAATAATAGTGAAGACATCAAAACCATGAAATAACACGCATGGAATCATGTAGTAACGAAAAGTGTTAAACAAATCAAAATATATTTATATTTTAGATTCTCCTAAGTAGCCACCCTTTGCCTTGATGACAGCTTTGCACACTCTTAAGATTCTCTCAACCAGCTTCATGAGGTAGTCATCTGGAATGCTGTTTCAACATTCTTAAAGGAGTTCCCACATTTGCTGAGCACTTGTTGGCTGCTTTTCCATTACTATGCAGTCTAACTCATCCCAAACCATCTCAATTGTTATGAGGGCCGGTGATTTTGAAGGCCAGGTCATCTGATGGAGCACTCCATCAGACACCTTCTTAGTCCTTACACAGCCTGGAGGTGTTACAGGCCATTGGGTCCTTTTGTGAAACTCATTATAGTCCCAGAATGTGCAAACCAGATGGGATGGCGTATCACTGCAGAATGCTGTGGTAATCATGGTGGTTGCCTTGAATTCACAGACATTATCACTAGCAAAGCATTCCCACATTATCACACCGCTTTCCTCATGGTTCACGTGGGTGCCTAAGATGCAGAGATCATCCATTCACCCACTCTGCATCATACAAGGACATGGCAGTCAGAAACAAAACTCTCCAATTTGGACTCATCTGACCAAAGAACAGATTTCCACCAGTCTAATGTCTGTCTCTCATGTGTCCCAAGTCAGTCTCTTCTTATTGGTGTCCTTCAGTAGAGTATGCAAAGCTGTCATCAAGGCAAAGAGTGGCTACTTTTAAGAATCTACAATATGTTTTAATTTGTTTTTTGGTTGGTACGTCATTCCATGTGTGTTATTTTAGAGTTTTGATATCTTCACTATTTTTCTATGATGTGGAAAATAGTAAAAATAAAGAAATTCCCTTGAATGAGTTGGCATGTGTAAACTTTTGAATGGCACTGAACATACTGCATATATCTGACATTGTCTTTCTGCCTGCCTTCCTGCCTGCCTATTTGTCTGTCAGCCTTTTAGTTTGTTTGTCTGTCAATAAGTACACTCAGTGGCCACTTTATTAAATATACCTGCTTGTTAATGTAAATAGCCAAACTAATAAGCCTCTCCTGTCAGCTAAGACGATGAGGCTACACTGGGCATCTTGATCATAAAAACTGGACCAATGAAGACTAGAAAAACATTGCCTGGTCTGATGAATATCTGCCGCAACAAAACAAATAAGTTTATTGATCCATCCTGCCTTGTGTCAACTGTACAGGCTGGTGGTATAATGTTTTCTTGACACACAATAAGCCCCATAATACCAATTGAGCATCATTTGAATGCCACAGTGTACCTAAGTGTTGTTGCTGACCATGCGCATTCCTTTACAGCTACAGTCTACCTGTTTTCAAGCAGATACATCCAACAGGATAAAGCATGTTCGGTGCAACAATGAATTATTTGGTTCTTAGGAACATAACCAGCGTATTGGCAATGTTACATGATCATGTATGACTGATAAAACATATCGAATGTCCACAGAGTATATACGTATTTGCGCATACAAAATGAGGTTTTTTCGCTTTGTTTACGCTGTGCTAGTATATCCGTTCTCAGCGGGTTGATTTGACAAGTTTTGTAGCCAATTAAATTCTCTTTTCAATGGTATGCAGATTTCCTAGGCGGGGGAAAGCCTCTCCGTGGAACTTCGTACATCAGACCAGCACATGCGGGAACTTTGGCTCGCAACCATAGACTGTAAAAAATTATGCGCACTGCCACAAAACAAAAATGGTTCAGGAATGGTTTGAGGAACACAACAACGAGTTTAAGGTGTTGACTTGGCCTCCAAATTCCCCAGCTCTCAATCCAATCGAGCATCTGTGGGACGTGCTGGACAAACAGGTCCAATCCATGGAGGCCCCACCTCGCAACTTACAGGACTTAAAGGATCTGCTGATAACATTTTGGTGCCAGATACCACAGCACCCCTTCAGAGGTCTAGTAGAGTCCATGACTCGACGGGTCAGCGCTGTTTTGGTGGCAAAAGGGGGACCTACACAATATAAGGCAGGTGGTCATAATGTTATGGCTGATCAGTGTATGTCTCCCTGTCTGTTAGTCTGTCTATCTGATTGTATGTTCATTTGTGGATGTAAATATTTGTCTATGTTTGACTGTTTGGGCTGTATGCCTGCCCGCCTGTCTGTCTGTGAGTGTACATGTCTGTCTGTCTGTCTGTGAGTGTACATGTCTGTCTGTCTGTCTGTGAGTTTGCATGTCTGTCTGTCTGTGAGTGTACATGTCTGTCTGTCTGTCTGTCTGTCTGTGTCTGTGAGTTTACATGTCTGTCTGTCTGTGTCTGAGTGTACATGTCTGTCTGTTTGTCTGTCTGTCTGCCTGTGTCTGTGAGTTTACATGTCTGTCTGTTTGTCTGTCTGTCTGTGTCAGTGAGTGTACAGGACTTTCTTAAATGGAATGATGCTGCAGCCTCTTTAAGACACATTCAAGTAACTACTGCCAATATACCATTTATATTCACATATGTTTAAACAGTAAAAATGATTCTGACATCTTTTCCATAATTTTGCTCTCGATTGCCTTATAATTGTTGTGCAGATATTCTTACCCAAGGAAATCATCCAATAATTGCATAGAGACCTGAGCCCTTTTTCTAACAACGTAGAAAGTTGCCTGATTAAC
>JACXGI010008908.1:0-32078 GCA_016801175.1 Esox masquinongy
CCTGCAGAGAGCTGGGACCAAAGTAACAAAGGCTACCATCAGTAACACACTACGCCGCCAGGGACTCAAATCCTGCAGTGCCAGACGTGTCCCCCTGCTTAAGCCAGTACATGTCCAGGCCCGTCTGAGGTTTGCTAGAGAGCATTTGGATGATCCAGAAGAGGATTGGGAGAATGTCATATGGTCAGATGAAACCAAAGTAGAACTTTTTGGTAAAAACTCAACTCGTCCTGTTTGGAGGAGAAAGAATGCTGAGTTGCATCCAAAGAACACCATACCTACTGTGAAGCATGGGGGTGGAAACATCATGCTTTGGGGCTGTTTTTCTGCAAAGGGACCAGGACGACTGATCCGTCTAAAGGAAAGAATGAATGGGGCCATGTATCGTGAGCCACTCCAGTGTTCCTTTGGACTTGTAATATCGTGAGATCTGCATGGAGGAATGGGCCAAAATACCAGCAACAGTGTGTGAAAACCTTGTGAAGACTTACAGAAAATGTTTGACCTCTGTCATTGCCAACAAAGGGTATATAACAAAGTATTGAGATGAACTTTTGTTATTGACCAAATACTTATTTTCCACCATAATTTACCAATAAATTCAATAAAAATCCTACAATGTGATTTTCTGGATTTTTTTTTCTCATTTTGTCTCTCATAGTTGAAGTGTACCTATGATGAAAATTACAGGCCTCTCTCATCTTTTTAAGTGGGAGAACTTGCACAATTGGTGGCTGACTAAATATTATTTTGCCCCACTGAGTACTGCAATTCTCAAATATGTGTTTCAGACTCTCAATGAGATTCTGTTTAGGACATTGACTGGGCCACTAATGGACATTCACTTTTTTTTGAGCCACTCCAGTGTTCCTTTGGACTTGTAATCAATGCCCTGCTGAAAGGTGAATTTCCTCCTTTTGCAGTATTTCCTTGTATTTTACTCCATCCATACTTTTTTTGTACAAGATGCCAGTCCCTTCTGATGCGAAGCATCCCCACATGCCACCACCAAGCTTCACTGTAGGTATGGTGTGTGATGATGAATGGGTAGTATTAGGTTTGCGTCAGACAAAAACTTTATCTCAGCCTCATCTGAACACAAAATGTTTTCCTCATCACAGCTTATGCTTTCAGATGGTACTTTTTGCTATATATTGTTTCTTGCCAGTCTCCACAGGCAGGTTATGCATGGCTCTTGATTTGATTAATAGGTGCACCATTTCTCCACTTCCAGCCAGTGAACTCTGTAGCTCCTTCAAAATGATTGTATGGCTCCTCCCAAGTATCATTGTAATTTTAGAGACAGACTATTCTTGACAGTGCCAAGGTCTTGTGATGCCGCTACCAGTTTCTGGCAGTCTATCCAACTCTGCTCACTGGGATATCAAAACACATGGATATTATTTCCTACCATTTGCCTAATCTATGCAATCAAATGTTTTTATCCAGAAAACTTGAAATCAGTTGTAATAGTTCACATGGGGAGGCTAATGGTAAGCTAATTGGGTCATTCTAAGGCCAATGTCTTTCATCTGTGTATACTTGGAGCTTTTACTGCACAGGGGTTGAATACTTATTTCAGTTTCCAAACATTACACCAATGTCATCTTACAATAATTGATTTATTAAAATATCATTCAGAACAACATTTTAATTTACCATTAGTAATCCAGTAATATAAGAGAATTGGTCAAAAATTGTAAGATTTTCACACTAAAGTGCCGACCCAAGCCCAGCTGTGCTGAATTTGGTATAGTTATTATATTCTTTTAACAATATCCTCTCCAGGCACAGTTCCAGAAACTATGGAGGATGTGCCAACTCATTAACTCTGCAGTTGCCTAGGATTTGCTCTGTGCAGCTCAGTTGTGTAAAAAGCCCTTGAGACGTTGAATCACTTTGCTGCTGAGGGTTCATCGTCTCCGTGGGATCTCCGATCTGAGTTATGACTGTGGCTGTGAGACCTTGTGTGAGATAACACCATCCGACACACAGGCAACAGGAAGGGTGTGCTAGATGATTCAGAAATTTCAGTGCTGAACAATGAAAATCTTTTGCACGATAAGATTCAGGATTACCAAACTGGCTGAAACAAGTGACGATACATCAAAGTTGGTGATTATCAAACATGTGACCTTCACCACGGTTAGGTGTTTTTTCTGTACATGGTAGCTATGTTCTCTATGTTCTTTCTGTCTGGTAGCTATGTTCTCTATGTGCGCTGTGTATGTTTAAAAAAATATTTTTATGAAATCTTTCCACAAATTCAGTTCGACAATAATCTCTTAATTAATGTAAATTAATTCATGTTGCAGTAAAAACAGTGAAATATTGCCGTATACAGCATGGTGTATGAATTACTGAAAGTTATTAATGCACTGCTGAGATGTAATTATCATTTTGGTGGTGAACCAAAAGAGGACACACCTCCATGGCACTGAACCATATTAATGAACACTTTAGTAACCTACTCCTGTATGTCTACATCCCAAATGACACCCTATTCCCCATGAGTCCTGGTTAGAAGTAGTGCACTATATAGTTATTAGGGAGCCATTAGGGACAATATAGTGTCTGTTTTATATTGACCATGAGATGTCTAGCAAGGTTAGACTGACATTGTATTTGAATAAACGATAACGGCTAATGCTTTTAGGAGGATGAAAATTGCCTTGTCCATTTGGTTCTGCGTGGTCATTTTTACACCCAAGGTGACTCTGCTCTGCCTAGCGACATAGTGTCCTCCGTTGTTAAGACAGCAGCCAAACAGGTAGACAGACTATCCTAGACAATGTTATTGATGGAGATTAGGGTGTGTATGTGTGTGTATGTGTGTGTGTGTGTGTGTGTGTGTGTGGGAGAGAGTTAACACAGTGCAAGAGTTAGCATAGCAAATAGATATGCATAAATGCATAATTTTGTCTGAACCATCTCAGTGCACTTTCCATTTAAATCCTAATTTTATAGCCTACATCAGCTGTGTCAAGACGGTGATGGTTGATTGACTGAATGAGAAAGTGCAAACCCTTAGTTTCTGCAGCTCTCCAGCTCGTTTGTTCTTAATAAAGTGTATTGTAGCTGTGTTGAAATACATTTGCAAGAAATTATGCTCTAACTTCTTTATGGACCAACACATTTTTACCATAATGTATTTCTTTGAAGTCAAGAAATGTGATGCGTTGATATCAGTTATTATTATTGTGAATACTGTTAATGATTATATGAGAGATTCATTAGAGGGGTCGCAGGTAGCCTAATGGTTAGAGCATCTGATCAGTAACCAAAAGGTTTTTATTTATACTATACTGTAAGCAGATACAAAAAATAGAGCCAACAATGCTATAAATCTTCCCAAAAGTTAGCGCTAGAACATATAATTATAGATAGTCTGGTCACTCACGTATACTAAAAAGCTACCTAAGGGTCAGCACAAATGTGGATAAAGTGTAGATGGACAGTAATGCTCACCCAGACACAACCCAATCTTTCCAAGGGTCAAAAGGACAGATTAGCATGCAGTCTAGATCCTGTCATAAGTACTTATAAGCCCACAGCTTCAGAAGCAAGACCTAAACATAACATTGGTCTGTGGGGAACGGATTTGGGGAATTGTACATGCAAAATCCCATTAGCATGCCTCCAGAGGATGGTTGTTACAGAATGGATAATTTGATGCAGAAATGATGTAATAGGGGATCTGAATTACATAACTTCCCATAACAGGGTTTCCTAAAAGCACCCAAACACAGATGGGTTGCATCCTCAGTGGCACTCTATGTAGTGCACTAATTGGGATACAGGAATGGTTCCACTGTGGTTCTGTCTGGGAACCTCTAAAACACTTGCCCAATGAGTAGGCATAATCCACCTGGGAGATATAATGATGAAGCAGTAAAAAAAACACATTGAAATGAAAAACTATGCATCATTTACCTCGAACAGAGAACATGATATGAAAGATCAATTCAAACATCGAAAAGCCATTTGAAACACTGAGTTGATAAATGATAATCAAAGCATAATGAATACATTACATTGGTTACATACAATGTGAGTGTCTCACCTTTTCCTGGTATTGTCTGCGGGATGAGTCCAATGATTGGATGAGAGCGGTGGCATGGCCCACGAACATGGCGTAGCAGGTGGCGCCCACGATCATACTGAGCATGGTGATCCACAAGTCGGACATGCTGACGGGCGCCCGGGCGCCGTATCCAATACACAGCATGTGGCTCATTGCCTTGAATAGGGCATACGAGTACTGCTTACCCCACGAGTCATTCTGCAGGGAAGATGGAGGAGACGGGGGGAGTGGACAGGAGACAGAAAGGGGGGTTACCGCAGGCTTAGAGAAGATTTCTGAGTGCTAAGCGAGAAACGCGATGGATCACTTTGTCTTTGATGGATCACTGAACCTCCACAGAACATCCTGCCAACAGCCCTCATGCTTGGGCGCATCACACTCATATAGTGACTTAATCTCTCCTCCCTCACTCCTCATTGGCCGACGGGTGTAAAACAATTGATGGCCGAAAGCAGTGCTAATCAATATATATTACTTCCATTAGTTGTGAAAGGCTGATGTTTAGTCTGGCTTTGGCCTAAGGGTTCTTCATTGTGGTGCACTGGCCTGGATCATGTCTTTGCTGTGGCCTTTTATTTTGTGTTCCAAACTGCATCCCCATATATCGTACTGCATTGGACCAGCGCTCTGAGGGGCTTGGACAAAAGTATTCCAGCATAAAGGGAAACAGGTGCTATTTGGGACACAACCTGTCCAAGTATCAATTACTTTAATGTTTTAATGAGACTTATTGCAGAGAGGTAGAAATACAGTTCAGGGCCAAGGCACTGAGCTATTGAGCCAATATACTGTATTCCTGCTGGAGAAAGTTCAAGGCTGTTTCAATGGTCATTATGAACTTGAACTATATCTTTCATAATTTTTTATGTTCAATTTGAAATCATTCTAAAATGAAATATCCATACATATTCACAAGAATGTAGAGTAATAGTAAGTAGTAAGTCTTCAGACTGTTCCTTTCTGGGGAAGATCATTGTTTTATAATGTTATATCCTTTTGGGCTCCTTTGCCATTTTTGCTAAACAACACAACTAAACACTTTTTTGTTCACTCAAAATGTCACACCTAAAGTGCACAAATGTCACCAGCCTTCAGGTCAGGACATCCTGAGCTGCAAAGCCACTTTGTAACACCATACAAATCATCCTTCTTTAAACCACTAACATTGAAGAATTACCCTATTGATTTCTAAAAGAAACTGGGCCAATTAGTTTGAGTTTAATGCCGCATAATTCATTAAATTTTTGGTTGTGAGATTCACATTCCTGAGCAGTTGTGCCAAATGTCATCACTTCAAGTCAAACTGATCAAGAGATACAAACACGCACATTATAGCACCACTGTGTGCACACTTTGATTCTTGATTTACGGAGCAGTTGGATGTCTTCAGGAGAGATATACAGACATCTAAATCATGACATAAAAAATAAAAAACCATTGCAGTGAAGGGATAAACTGCAACATTTAAGAAGGTATTTATCTTACTTATACCTGATTTGCCCACAAACAACAACACAAGAAACAAGAAAAGTAACCAGGGATGAATGTTGTTGCTCTGGCTGAATTCGATACGCGGTTTCCTATGTGGCTGACTGTGTCTTTAACTACTACGCTATTTCAACAAAGAGTGTTGTTGCACATGATTTGTGTGTAGAGATGTGGTGTCTGTGTACTTCTGCATTGTCAAACAAATTAGTCGAAACTACACAGTTCTTGAAACTAGTTCCCTACATTAGCTAACATCCAAACCAACAGCAGGTACAGTAAGGGAAAAAATATTTAATCCCTTGCTGATTTTGTACGTTTGCCCACTGACAAAGAAATGATCAGTCTATAATTTTAATGGTAGGTTTATTTGAACAGTGAGAGACAGAATAACAACAAAAAAATCCAGAAAAACGCATGTTAAAAATGTTATTGAACGCTGGTCACCTACATGGCAGTCTGCGTCTCAAACCACTATGCTATTTAACAATGTAGTCAATCAGTCAGTCAGGAGGCACTCACTCAGTAAAAGACATTAGCTCTTCTTGACCGGCTCCACTTACGCGGTCCGGCAAAAATGAAGAAGTAGATATTACATGTTTTTGTTTGGATGTACATGTTTTATTAGTAATTTTTATGCTTTCTCGTGTTTTGGTTTGATACTGATGCAAACCAGTCATTAGATTGATAAGTTGTATATTTATGGACAATGTCGCATTGGTAATTCAATCAAGGCTAGCAGTGTTCTGTTCTTCTCATTCCTATCCCTACATTTCACATGTTGCACAATTTTATCAATTTATTAGCTAAAAAGGCGCAAACATTAACCTAAGAAAAGAATAACTATTATTATTCCATAGTGTCATTTACATTTACACGATTTATCAGAATCATAAGCATTGTCATGTTTTGGTTGCTATTCACATAATGTTCATTAAGTTGATTAATATTTATGGACGTGCCGGTATGACAATCAAATTATCATCTGGGTAGGGTCTATAAATATATAACAAAACAAATCAAACAAATGTCGCATCTGTAGCAACTTTCATTTGCGCTACCATTTTATAAAAGCTGAATTCCTAAAACAAATGCATCATTGAAGTATCTCACCCATGTGTGTTTCAAGTGTGATATACATACATTTCATCATGGGTTACAGTAAGGCAATTCATTTAATATATAATTTTAACATAGCAACATCCAAAATTCCCTACTTAAGGTACTACTTTTAACCCGAGACTTAATGGGCCTTGACTGAAATGCAAGGACTACAAAGACCACTATTTGGGAGGCACTCCTGGACCCCGGACAATGCACCAATGCTTATTTAGGAGACAGATGTGACATCTCCTTGGTACAGTCTCTTATATTCACTATTGAGTTGCTTACTCCTTTAGTTATCTCTTCTGCCACTCATTTCCTGTGAAGTAAAAATGCTGAGGATGAATTTCTGGCAGAACACTTAATAAAACAGAACTATAAATAACAGTTCTGGTTCTATTAGATCTCAGTGCTGCATTTGACACTGTAGATCATAGAACACTTTTAGACAGGTTGGAAAATTGGGTAGGACTCTCCGGGACAGTCCTTAATTGGTTCAGGTCTTATTTAAATGTCCGGACTTACTTTGTCACCATTGGCAATCATGAATCTGATAGGGTGGCTATGACATGTGGAGTTCCCCAGGGATCAGTTCTTGAACTGCTTCTGTTCAATCTCTGTATGCTGCCTCTGGGCCAAATTCTACAAAACAACAGCATTAACTACCATAGCTATGCTGATGATACTCAAATATATATGGCTCTCGAACCGTATGACAACAGCTCAATAGACTCTCTGTGTCACTGTATAGAGCACATAAATACCTGGATGAACCAAAATTGTCTACAATTAAACCAAGATAAAACTGAGATTATTGTGTTTGGCAACAAAAATAAAAGAACTAGTACCACTGTCTATCCAATAGAGCATAAAATGCCTGAAAATATATCTAAACAACATTTGTTATAATTTATCTTCATGGTTGACTCATACATTTATATGTAATCTACCTTCACAGATTGATGAGAAGATTATCAGATAATTCCACTCTGACACACTGTCTATGACCAAAATGGCAACCTTATCCTAGATAGTACATTACCTTTGACCCAGCTCCTATGACATTGCTCAAAAGTATTACCCTATATACTGTTGGGGACAGAGTGCCATTTCCAACACAGCCAGTGCTATCATTAGAGGAACTGAGATTGTTGGACTGCAATTTCTAATTTTGCATCAGAATTGCATCAGCTGTTATGGATCCTGACTAGAAATAAGAAACCAAACCAAACAATGTTCACTATAAATTCAACCCTGCTTAATCCCATTCATTTAGGGTATACAAGCATTTTATGAGAACTGCTGATTACAAAAAGGCATTGATAAATAAATATGATAGATTTTCTGCAACAGTAGGGATGATTAGTTGAGAATCAACATTGAGTGCAGTTTAGTATTGATATGCTGAAGTAGTGAGCGACATGCATAGCCCTCATTTATGAAGTTTACTGAGATTATGCAAAACTTTACAGCATATTCAAAAATATTTCTAAGCTTTCAGCTGTAAGGTAAACCAACCTAACCATGTCAAAGCCATTAGAACCCACCACTGAAGAAAGTATAAGGTGGTCTATCCAGCAATTTAAACTGATGCCTCCAATGCACATGTACTGCAGCAGCATGTGTTACACACACGTGCAACCAGTAAATGTGAAGCAGTTTGTTCATATGTGAACTTGCTTGTGCTGTGGTTACAATATATTCATGTGGACGCCTACATATGACATTGTGCCAAGAAAAGTTCAGTTTTGTAGAAGGGTGATAAATGAACTGAAATCTAATCTACTGCTTGGCCGGGCCCAAGTCCTAAGCTGAACATCACAACTCAATTGAGACTAAGGGGCCCTTTAGTGTCTCTCAGCCACACAAAGCCAAGGGAAAATGCAGACCAACAGACATCAGAGACATCCAATGATACACAATAATGTGCATAATAGCCAGTCATTTCAAGGTAGATTGGATCTAAATGCTATGTGGATCCAGTGTACCTCATAAAAATGATTTTAGCAATGCATTGCCACTTCAATGTGTCTACTGTTCTCAAAATTCAGTCAGAGAACAGCACAAAAAAACCCTCCTTTGATTAATCACAGTCTATCAGACTTGGATGTCATGTCACCGGCAGCAACTTGTAACAGATTACATTGTCAACCCCAACAAGAAAAAGGTTACTCAGTTTAAGATTTCAGATGCAACATTTAGCTAGCTGGCTGTAGTGGAAATAAAAGGCAATCGATAAACTGCATTAATCCAGGATATATCCCAAATGGCACCCTGTTCCCTGTTCAAGGCCTAGATCCAAATAAGTACTCTATGAATGGAACAATATGCCATTTGGGGTGCAGGAACAATCATGCAGCTACTGTTTGCCTTGCCTTACCTAACTGCTTTTAGCTGGAAAGAGTGATGGATTCTACAGCCATAAGAATATCATGCTGTACAACAAGAAATTGCTATAAGTTTGGCCCTGGAATAAATAGAACCTAGGTAGATGAATGCAACACTGGAATGAAAATGAATAAATAGTGCTTGCTGATGAGTGCCATGGGCCATGCAAATTAAGAACAGTATAAAAAAGAAGGGCCTTGAAGCAAATGCTTAGCAGGAAAGATTGCTGCGATCTTCAACACTCCCAAATCCATACAGGGAGTTGTTGCAGTGAAAAGGGCTATAGATACAATTGTTTATGACAATATTATATTAAGGATCTCATTCTTGGAGTATTACATCAAAGAGGATCCAAACAAAATCCAAAATAATTCCATTCATCTGAGCATTTAATTTCTTCAATTTCTGTTTAAACGGAAAGCCTCCCACCCTAACCTCTTTCTCTCTTTCCACTACTACCATCATTATAAGCAATGAGAATGCACTGCTCATTTTTATTCATAATCAGTTACATAATAAAATCAGAATCTGTTCTGTTCTGTTCCACAGTGAAACTACTGCCATGAACAAAGAGCACTGTATGCTTTGAACAACCCACCACTAAGACCTCTGGGGTCCTGTTATTTATCAAAATATACATCAACCAGATATGAAGACTAACAAGATAGGATCACATTGGCAGATCTGGAGCTTGCCAGAATACACATTGTGAACCCCAAATAGCACCCCACACAGTGCCCTAATTTTGAGCAGGTCCCTGGTCTAAAGTAGTGCCCTACAGTTTATAGGGTAGAGGGCGTCATTTGGGACACATCTAACACACTGAAAATATTCTGTGTGATGGATGTGGGGAAGACTGTAAGGATGAGATAGTATGTGTGCCTCTCAAATGGCACCCTTATTCCTATGTGGTGCATTACTTGTTACCAGAGTAATGAAGTGCATTTTCAAATGCATCCTATTATGATAAGGAATACTGCAGAGTCACGCATCTATAACAGGTTGTTTTCTATCTGGACTAAAAAGAATGCATTGTGATTAATTTAGATCAGTGGTTCTCGACTGGGTCAGTGGAAGAACAGCAGTCATTTCATTCTACGTTCCATTTTTTTAAATTATCAACATCAGTAACAACAAATGAAACATATGTTGGCCAAGGGGAACAATGGAATTACTTTAGAGGGTGTAAGACAATATAATGTAATATTACTTGACAGAGATATGGTATCCACAGTACTCCACCAATCATGCTTCCAAAAGAATACTTATTTCCTATAAATGTTTTTTTATTATTATTTTACCCTGTTTTTCTCTAAGCTGCAACAACAATAATCATTATGCTCCATAAAAAATGTGTAGATTTGTAGGAAATTCAGGCATCCAAGTCCTAGCAAAACTACTACTACTTTCCTCAGTCAAGTTGAATTCTGATTATTCCCTGATGAACTCATTATCCCAAAAGAGGTTACTGGGCCCAACAAGTTTGAGAATCAATGATTTAGTTAATTTCCACGCTTGAAATTATGGGGATTGTTAGCTAGAGTATTGCCTTGATTACTGTACATAGCTAAGTTATCTACAAAGCAGGCATTTAAAATTCAAACATAAACTTTGCAAACAGAATTTGTTTGACAGGATATTCTTGGACCAGTATCTTATATCCAGATACAGTTTATTGCTGTGTTATGATTGTTGCCAATGCTAGGCAAGATATTATTACTATAAACAAAATGTGACAGTGACACTATATGGATGAAATTTGATAGAAGCATCAACTCTCAGATGTGATTCATCTTTGATTGCTTTAAGTCAAATGGTAATCCCAAACTATAAATGCCACAGCTGAATAAGGGAGAAAGATCTTTTTAAAACATGTATAATATTCCAAAAAATATTGCACACTGAAACATAGAAAGTTAACGGAATCCAGCCTTTAGGTATTTAACTGATGTCATTTTGTCTTATTTGAAATGGTGCATGCCAAAAACACAGATGCCCTTTTCAAATGTTTTGCTATGTATTGATTGAATAATAGTGTTTAAATATAACAAGTAATTTATAGTGTATGTACATGTAATGGCATCTTTTAATGCATTTGAATGAAAAAACTATCCACCCAACAAGCCCAAAGTATCAGAACCTTTTAACTGTCCCTTTAACTTTCATCACGGCTTGTTTCGTATGACACGCAACATGTGTACATAACTGATGTCATCTAGAACTGTGGTTCCCAACTCCGGTCCTCGAGTACCCCCAACAGCACACATTTTTGTTGTATCCCTAGACAAGCGCACGCAATTCAACTCAATGAGAGCCTAAATAATTTGTTGACAAGTTGAATCAGCTGTGCTTGGCTGGGGCTACAATGAAAATGCGTACTGTTGGGGGTACTTGAGGACCGTAGTTACCACTGATCTAGAATATTAAAAATATAGTGTCATAGTTTTGTATAAAAATTGCATGCAGACTTTGTGAACATCAACTTTAATTGTTATAGAATTAGCCAATGCGCATATATATACACAGTAACAGTCAAAAGTTTGGGCACATGTACTCATTCTAGGGTATTTCTTTGTTTTTACATTTTTCCACATTGTAGAATAATAGTTAAGCTAAAACTGAAATATCACATGCGAAGAGTTTGCAAAGCTGTCATCAAGGCAAAGGTAGCAACTTTGAAGAATCTACAATATGAAAAGTATTTTGATCGATTTAACACTTTTTCGGTTGGCATATGATTCCATACATGTTATTTCATAGTGTATGTACACTGCCGTTCAAAGGTTTGGGGTCACTTAGAAATGTCCTTGTTTTTGAAAGAACAGCCCATTTTTCCATCCTTTAAAATAACATCAAATTCATCAGAAATACAGGGTAGACATTGCTAATTTTGTAAATGACAATTGTAGGTGGAAACATCTGACTTTTAATGGAGTATCTACATAGGCATACAGAGGCCCATTATCAGCAACCATCAGTCCTGTGTTCTAATGGTACATTTTGCGATTGTGTTAGCACAGCTGAAAACTATTGTACTGAATAAACAAGCAATACAAGCGGCCATCTTTAGACTAGTTGGGTATTTGAAGCATCAGCAATTGTGTGTTTGATTACAGGCTCAAAATGATCAGACAAAGAACTTTCTTCTGATACTCGTCAGTCTATTCTTGTTCTGAGAAATTAAGGCTATTCCATGCAAAAAATGCCAAGAAACTGAAGAATTTGTACAACGCCGTGTACTTCTCCCTTCACAGAACAGTGCAATACAAAGAAAAGTGGGAGACCCCGGTGCACAACTGTTTAGTTCGAGAAACAGACACCTTACAGGTCCCCAACTGGCAGCTTCATTAAATAATACCCAAAAACACTAATCTCAACATCAACAGTGGAGAGGTGACTCTGGGATGCAGAGGCAGAGTTGCAAAGAAGAAGCCATATTGCAGACTGGCCAATAAAAAGAAAAGATTAATGTGGGCAAAAGAACTAAGACACTGGAAGATTGGAAAAAAGTGTTATGGACAGATGAATTTTGAGGTGTTCGGATCACAAAGAAGATCATTCATGAAACGCAGACCAAATTAAAAGATTTGTACAGGGAAAAGGGGATCTTGAAAAAGGAAGGCTGTCACTCCATTTTGCAAACCCATGCCATATCCTGTGGACGGCGCTTGATTGAAGCCAATTTCCTCCGACAACAGGACAATGACCCAAAGCACATCTCCAAACTATGCAAAAACTATTTAGGGAATAAGCAGTCAGCTGGTGTTCTGTCTATAATGGACATCACATTTACTTATCTAATGATCTGGAACACTAGGAGTGGGGCATCACCATGAGAGGTGTGAAACTCTGAGTAAACTGGAATGCAACAAAATGCATGATGTTGTGGACATTTATCTGTAGTGTTTGGATTTCCCTTGGTCCCCATAAAGGAATGAATAGTCTGACATGCTTTATTGTACTGTATGGGTTATGGATCAAACTTAGTTGTGCACAAGAACATTGTTGTATGACTGAGAACAACAGGTGGCAATGCCCAATCCATTCAGTAATTTTGCACTGGATAAGTGGGACAGCTCCTTTTCTTTGTGTTCATTGTGTTAGCCAAGGTAAAGTAATGATTGTTTGGGGGAATGTTTTAAATATGTCCGCTATTAGGATATATAGCCATATTCTAAACAATGATTTGAGTTTGTTTTTATAAAGAGACCTACCAACACGTTGTGTTGTTGAACTATTTAGAAGTTTGTTCTAAGGTGGTGAGAATGGGCAACCTCACCTCCTTTGCACTGACCCTGAGCACCGGTGCTCCCAAAGGCAGCGTTCACAGTCCCCTCCTGTACTCCCTGTTCACGCATGACTGTGTGGCCACACACAGCTCCAACACCAAGTACGCAGACGACACAACTATCTAAGGTCTCATCTCCAAAAATGATGAGACCACTTACAGAGACAAGGTAAAGAACCTGGCTACATGGTGCCAGGACAAGAACCTCTCAATGTCTGCAAGACCAAGGAGATGATCATGAACTTCAGGAAGTGGCAGAGGCGGGGTCATGCCCCCATACACATTGATGGAGCTGAAGTGGAGAGAGTCTCCGACTTCAAGTTCCTCGGTGTGTTCATCAAAGAAGACCTCACTTGGTCCAGGCAAGTGAACTCGGCAGTGAAATCTGCCCCAAAAGCGACTATACTTCAGAGGAGACTCAAGACGTTTGCAATGTCAAAAAAACTCTCACCAACTGCTACAGGTGCACCATTGAGAACATCTTCTCAGAAGTTTTTGTTTGAGACGATAAGCAGATGTTAGCTAGCTAAGTTACATCCGAGCAGACATTCCTAGATTCCATGTGCTGTTGGAAAATATTGTAACAACCTAGCTAACACTTGTGGTGTTCTCTGCAAAAGAAAAAGAAACAAGAAACCAGGCAAGCCTAGTTCAGCTGGCCCGCAATAAAAAGAGATGATCGTTGTTGCCCTCCCTGGAGGCAAACCCAGGTCTCCCACGTGAGAGGCTGTGTCTTTGACCACTACGCCACAGAGCAATACATTTGCTGGGAGTCGGTATAGCCTCTTGACATTATATAATTTTGTCACGCAGTAACATCACGCAGTTTGAATATTTAGCTAGACACTATTAAGCACTGTGTTAAACTGAGTAATGTTTCTTGTTTAGTTTACCTCCACCACAAATAGCATCTATGAAATGTATGACTTTTGCAACTGGCCGTTTTAAAAGCTTATTAGCCAGTAATATGTCGCTAGACACCATTAAGCATTGTGTTAAACTGAGTAACGTTTCTTATTAATTTTACCTCTACCACAAATAGCATCTATGAACTGTATGGCTTTTGCCACTGGACGTTTTAACAGCTAATTAGCCATTCGTGAATGACATTGATACAGTACCTATCAATATAGGTGACGTTAACTGACTTTTCCGTCAAGTGAAAAGACAAGAGAATCGTGTAGCCAGCAAAGTGTTTCTCTATCCTGAACAAATCCTAATATCCACAAGAACTGTTTTATTATAGTCTTCCTATAACTTAGCTAAAGAAGGTTGTAGCCAGCAAAGTTTTTGTCTGTCCTGAACAAATCCTCTTTTGCCACTGGCCATTTTAGCAGCTAATTAGCCATTCTTGAATGACATTGATACAGTATCTATCAATATAGTGTGGAATCTGAGCATTAACAATTACAATATGAATGTACGTTTCATTGGAAGTGAATGTGCCTAGATAATGAGAACAACAGAAACCTCTCTGTTTAGATTATCTCTCTGTAGGTTGCGCTCTGATAACCACAGGAATGTTTACATTGACCATTTGGCATGGGGGTTACAGTCTTGGAAACCTGATCTTTGCTAGGTAGACACACCCTTCAATGAATATATCAGCTTGTAACCAACATTACAGTGAGATTGAGTGAGATGAGATTGAGGTTGTGTAAGGAAGACCGGCTCCGTAACCTCATGAACAAGACTATTTAATGCTGGAATAAATAATTGAATTACTCTCTCCCTTGATAACCGGGTATCATTATTTCAACCACTATACGAAAAGGCTGATTTCTAACAATGTGTGACGATAACTGACTTTTTCGTCAAGTGAAAAGACGAAAGAATCGTCTAGCCAGCGAAGTCCTGAACAGATCCTAAGGCATAATGTGTTTTGACAGTAACGGGAGTGACCTGTTGTTCTGTAGTCTGCGCCTCTAACCACTACGCTACTTAACAAGGGGTAGTCAGTCAGTCAGGCACTCACTCAGTCAGTCACATTTGCTCTTCTAGGCCGGCTCCGCTTACACGGTCCGGCAAAAATAACATGCATTGTGGGTTGTTAGACCAAACATAATTAAGCAATTATTGTGTGGAAGAAACAATTACATTTCCTTTTTAGCTTGATTTAGCCTTGTGCAAGCAGGTTAAAACGCACATTTACTTTTACCCCTGTCAACGAACTACCAACAAGTCTCTGAAAAATGGCAATGGATAGCCCAGATGACATTGTGATCAGTTTAGCTGCTTATGTTCATTCTGTTTTCCATAGTTATGAAAAGGGCCCCTCTACTTTAACCCCATCAAAACGAATGTCGTTCATTGCCCCATCATCGACAATTGGAGGTGACTAGTATAAAAGATTACCTCTGACGAATGCATATCGCACCTCAATCCACCCTGCCGTCTCAGCTGTCTGACTCAGTCTGACTGCAGTCAGCAAACAGAAAGTGTCTCCACCCACTTGCAAGCAAAGCTGTCAATCAAACTCCATTAGGTACCGCAAACCAGCGTAATTGACTAGACCTTGTATTCGACTCATTGCTGATAGGTAGCACAAACTTGCGTAGGGCTCCCTTAAATCAAAATGGATTAAATTTGTTTTTTTGCCACTGATCAAAACAAAAAAATCTGAAAATTTTTCTAAAATAATAACAGAATATCCTATGATACACCTGAGCTTCAGTGCAACCAATCATCTTTAGAAGTCACATAATTAGTTAAATGTTGCACATAACCTGTGTGCAACCTGTGTGCAACCAAGGTGTTTCACAAGCAAATATAGAATAACATTCTTCAAAAGCAACAACCAGTGGTACGATGTATGAACATTTTAAAGGCATTGAATATTCCCCGGAGCACAGTGAAGTCCATTATTAAGAAATTGAGATTATATGGCACTATTATGAATTTGTCTACAACAGACTACCCTTGAAAACTGAGTATCCGGGCATTAGGTAGGGAGGCCACCAAGATGCTTATGGCAACCAAGATGCTTACAGTCTTCTACTGCTAAGCTGGAAGATACTGGGCGTCATGCAACAAGAGCCTAACTAGTGTATTTTTACCCTGCCGACTAACCTCTTTAGTTCAACTGGTAAAGTCGTCTATGAATGGTAGTGGCTGACACAACTACGGCTAACTACTGGAGTGTGTTTCTGACCTGTTTGACAGTTCTTTGTGTTTTTTTCTTACTCAAATACTAATTTGTTTCATAAGCTTTTATCTTAAGACCTTTATATGTTAATTATACTGTTCTGAAGTTTATTGTGTTTGTAACATTTGTCCTAATACACAACAAAGAAATATCACAGTAGAAACCCAAAAGTTAACTCCTAACAACAAGCGGTTACCATTCTTGAGCCTTGTACACCTTCTTAAACTTTGTTTTCATTGCAATTAAAGGAACAAATGATTATCCCATGATATATAACATTACCATCCAAAAAGTTTTATATGATTTTTTGGCCACACCGCCCAACCCTACAATAATCTTTTCCCCTGATACTTACAGTAAGTGTAAGAGGCAATGAGGATAATGTAGATAATCGTTGGAATATAGTTAGTTTCTAGTTTCTAAATGAAAGGAATAGGGGAAATAAAGGGGCAATTAATTAACAGACCATCTGCTTCTGAATTACAGTAAAATGCTGTCAACAATAGGTGTATCTTCAGGGGAGTGTGACTTGAGCCATTCAGAGTGCGCTACTTCTAAGTAGGATTAACAAGGTCTAGGTCAAAAGTAGTGGATTATAAAGGAAATAATGTGCAGTTTAGAACACAAAGAGTGAGTACTGACACATGGGTTAAAATGTCTAGGTCCACATAACAATAGATTATGTAAAACCCTGCAATATGGACATAAAATGGACAATACGGACATAATATGAAGATGTTTACACCACACACCATATTTTTCTATCATGCTAATCCAGTCAGAGCAAGCCACAATGATATGTGGAAAGACCTAATCCCTTGATCATTCGGTCAAACTAATATGTTCAAAAATGATACATTAAATACCTTTAATTAAAATTAAGTGATTTGCTGTTTTTATGTAAGCTCTGCAGATTATTGGAAATACAATTTATAAACTTCAATCCGAGTGATCCATTTTTGTTTATTATTTTTCATTAACTCAAGCCAGGGGAATTTGTAATGTTTTAAATTTGGCTTTCAATGTTATTTATCTTTCTTTCCAAAGTATGAAATTTCCTCTTTTATAAGGGCATTGTAAAAATCCTTGAAAAAACCTTTTAAGTTTCACCCCAAATGGCACTCCATTATTCCCTATATATGGCACTTCTTTTTGATGAGTATTGCACTATATCTTGAACATGGTGCAATTCAGTGCAAGTGTTTCTGACAATAGTATCCTTACAAAAAAGAAGGTAAACAAAACAACTACTAAAATAAAGAACTGAAATTCTGTCATTTTGGTTCATCAGCTTGGTTTCCTCCACTGTTCAACTGCCCCAATGAGTCGTGAACCTGCAGTCCTCTCCTTACTGACAACAGTCACCAACAAATCACCATTACCACTGTGGAATCTACCATCACCCCATAAAAGCTGTTGCAATTGCAAAGCAAGGGCAAGAACTGCAAGGTCTCTGAGTGCGGGTTGTCACCAATTGAAATGCGACCAGCACTGACCACTAACTAGCCAATTTTCACTGGTACCATTGGCAAAGGATGTGGATTAGTCTGGCAAAGTAGGCCAAAAAATATTGTGGATTTGTTTACTACAAGCAAAAAAAGAAACATCTAGGTATATACTGTACTTAACTGCTGCTCTTGAATTTGACTTGAGATTGAGTTTAAGGACATTTACGGACCAATGATTGGATGTCCAAGGATGAAAACACAGAGATGAATTTACAGATACAGTAGCCATAGCGTGGCCATGACGCCCAGAGAAAATGGTAAGAGAAGACTCTAACACTGTGTGTCATGTTGAAAATCAACAACAATATTTCTTAATCTACTACTCTAAGTATGATTCAGTTAGAGGTATTTACATCCTGAAATTTGAAGAAAGAACTGTCTGTTGAGGAGAACCTGAGTGTTGTTAGGAGAAAATACAGAGACAGTAGACCTTGCAGCTGCTTTTGTGAGGTGTGAGGGTAGTGAGGGTGTAGAGGAGAGGCAAAACTTAACAAAGTAACAAAACAACACCGACACGAAGAATAACGTTTCTTAACTTCATGTCGTAATGATCACACCACATGGTCTCAACTTCACATAGACACAATAACCCGTGAGGTGCGGGTGAAAACCAGGAACTAAAATAGACATCATAATAACTAACTCAAAACAGGTGTGTGTGTGTGATGAGTGTGCTGCTGACATCTGCTCCTGCCGGCAGTTAGTACACCGGCGAGGTGGAGTGCCAGAGGGGAAGAGAGCACGCAGCGCCACGCGGAGCAGCCGTCACAGCTTTGTTGTCTATCATTTCCCATGTTAATTATTTCCCTTTTTTGGTGATACATGCTGTATTATTTCTGCTGCCAAAATGTGTTTGTTTTAGCAATAAAGGCAATCATTCATTCATGCCAGTAAAGCACCTACCAAATTTAATTTATACTGTTGAGATATACTGTAGATAGAAAAATATAAAAAGAGAGAAAAACAAATAATAAATGATTGGGAGAGATAGGGAGATATCAAGATCAAAAGAGGGATATTGAGTGAAAAAAAAATATGTATGAATTGTTCTGCCAAGACTTTACTAAAAAGCACTAAATGGTTTGTATATTTTAAAGTAACATAAGAAATGGATAAAATATTTTGTTAATGCCTTTTTTGCGTGTGCAGAGTCAATGTTGTCATCCATTGCTCTGTTGGGACAATATGCAAATTCCAGGCCAGTGTGACCGGTATAATTGAGGTAACGTGGTCCTTGACCAGCCTATTAAAGCTCTTCTTGATCACTGAAGTGAGGGATACTTGGCAGTAGTCACTCAGCTCGGTCACCTTGGCCTGTTCGGGCAGTGGAACAATGGTGCCCATCTTTGAGCAACCGGGAAAGGTAGATGTCAAAAATGACCATATACATTTTTGATTTATCAGTGCTCTGAAGATGTGATGCACAAGAGAGAGACAGGTTCGGTGATTCAGTTGAGCGATGCCTGAGGCATGGCAGGGTGGCAGAGATGGAGAGAGGGCGGGACAGAGAATGATATGCTAGCCAGCCTTTTCAGAAGGCATTAATCCTCTGAACACATCCTCAGTACATTCAGCAATAAAAATTCAAATGAGGGTGCTGTATTATCCAACGAACCCTCTCACCTCAGCCCACACCTCCTTTAACTCCATCAGCTCTTTAAAAAGAATATCACATTTCTGGCGGAGAGATAAGAATTGTTGACATGCATGGGAAGGATCGTGACATGAGGAAGATGAGGAAAGCCAGGGCTTTAAATGATTCCTGTTTCATAGGTCTCTTCCTTCCTCATGGTGGTATTAAAGGTAGGTTCTGAGACTGTGGAGCTGGTATTTTATCCAGCGTGTCACACCCTGAGCTCAGGACAGGGACGGTACTGTATTCACAAAGCAACTAAAAGTATCAGTGAATCCTTTTCATTATGATAAAAGGCTAAACTGATATTTAGATCAGCACTTAAGCTCTTAATACACCTAGCCCTCTATGCATGTTACAGCTTGTAGGTACAGGTGGTCTTGTAGGTACAGGTGGTCTTGTATAGAACGCTGGACCCTGAGCTGTCAAAGGGCTCCGTCGATCTGGCCTTGACCAAGGCGTTAACCCTAATTGCTCCAGGGTCAACAATGGTTGATTCTCTGTCTGTGGTCTCACTCACCAAGGGTGTCAGGAGGAAGTGGGATATGCCACAAAATCTCCACGTTATTCTAAAGGCAAAAACTGAATTTGCATAAACATTCCTACTCATACAGGTCCTGGTCTGGTTATGCTGTGGGGATCTCTGGAGAACGTCTGAATGTCTGAACATCACCGCCTCTGCTCTAGCCGCCAGTCAGTTGACGGCTATATTATCTTGCCCAGTGATTAAGTAAATGCAGCTTCACAAGAGGAAGAAGCTGGTGAGGCACTTAGCCATGTAGATAAACAGTCTATACCCTGTGTGCTACCACTCAGCAGTATCTACATTTTAACGTACACATACACACACACACACACACACACACACACACAGAAATGCGTGCTTACACACAAAATCCACATGTACGGTACATATTCTACAATGCTGTTCACATAGCTGAAATATTTGTGACTACGATTGTTATAATAGCAGAACCAACTACACAAGGGCTTTTGTTTTGGGAAATACTATATCCAATATAGGGTGGACTTAATATAGCCAATCTAATCTAGATTAATAAAATAGTTCATAGGCTATGCTGTCAAAACAAGCTAATCTTTACATGATTTGTATTTGTTCTACTACTGACAAGCAGTCGAAATGCAGTGTCACTTTTACCTGTCACTGACAATGAGACAAAATAGAAGCATGGTGTACTTCCCTATGACTTTTTTTTTTTTAAGTACCTACATATGATTTCTCCATTCTTCTAGTGGCCAAACTTATGTTTTGCAAAAACAGCAGATGTACAACTGTTTGTCTACCTTTCCAAACTATCAGTTGGATCAGTTTAAGGACAACACAGTTTTTCTGTTGTTAGCTAAAGGATAAGTTTGGCTACTTTTTTCGGATGTTTACATAGACATCTAATATAATAACAGGTATAATATGACACACTATTTGCCCAACAGTATTTATAGCACACCATTCAGACATCTACATCCTTTAGCGGATGCTCTTTTTCATGCTTGTGATTCAGTTTTCATTGTGACCCAAAACAGACCCAAAATCTGACATTTGCCAAAAAAACAAACAAATAAAATAGGCAAAAGTGAAACACAATCTATATCTGTAGAGATTAAAATATTCTTCCTACAGTATAGCTAAAATTGGAGCTGGGGAACTTTGATGATTCTGTGATCTCCCTTCACTAGCTGTCACTTTGACAGGTCCAACATGAAATTAAGTATTCATAACCTATATTTCTAGAAGTTCTTTGTCAGGCATAAAATAAAGAAAGTTTGATAGGACTGGAGTAAAGGCATAGCATGGGCACATGTATCATGTACATACAGCAGTCCATGCCCATCTAAAATAACTGCACAACCCCAGCCCCAAATATTCATTTATTCCTCCCTTCTAGCACTGACTATGAGATATTTATCATTTTGGGTAGAATGTTCTTGCAAAAGCCGAACTGATTTGTTATTACAATTTAAAATGCATGCAGTAACTCTAAGTTATTCTTGATAGGATTATCCGTTAATGACATCAGAATCATGTAAATGCCCTAAGAATCCAAAAAACTGGAAATGTTTCAGCAGACTAAAGTAAACACAACTATGTGTGAGTGCAAAGGATTGTCTTCTCTTTACACTGGGCACTATTTTGTATGATTGCCAAAAATTTGTACCTAGAACTGCATTGTGAAATTTCTGTCAAGGCTAACCATGCAATGACAATAAAGACAACAGAAAGTAAGTTATTATTATTAAAATACTTCGGTGGAAACACTGATGTGTTCTGAATTCACTGGGGACAGGATGTCAGAGCTAGTCTGAGGTTTTCACTGGGGATATGTCTGTACCTCAGTCAGCAGTATGTTCACTGTAAGCCTTAACTCTGAACACAGCTCCGGAAAAAATTAAGAGACCACTGCACCTTTTTCTTTCCTGTCCAAAAAAGTTGAAAAGGAAAGTTTTGAGTGAGGAACAGAAGCGTTCAATTTGCATTGGACTCTTAATTTTAACCCTTCTGTTCCTCACTCAAAACCTTCCTTTTCCACTTTTTTGGAAAGGAAAGAAAAAGGTGCAGTGGTCTCTTAATTTGTTCCGGAGCTGTGCATATATTTTATTCATTGTTTACCCCCTTTTTCTCCCTTTCGGATTTTGTTGTATCAAATTGTATGTACCAAACCAGTGTTATTGCTACAACTCCCAACATTTTTTATAATCACAGCAAACTTTCCTCATAGTCCAAGCCAGTTCAGTTTATCTCAACACAGCTCTATCATTATGAATGTGATGTGAGCCAACTCATGTGAGAGCATACCTAAGTTAGCTTTGCAGTCGCTCAAGACGCCTGGGGAGTCACTGCAATGAGATCAGGCAATACCAGCTTCAAATGCAGGCCTTCTAAATCCCATACCTATCGGTTACTGTTCAGTGGATCTAAACTGTATTGAACGGCATTGTTCAACCAAGTAATTAGGGGAACATACAAATGGATCACAGAATCCCTTGCCTGTACCTCCGAGGCCCTAAAACAGTAGCTTACCCAAAGAACAAGCTTGGTAAGCATGCCACCCATGTAGGGCAACTGTCCCATATGGAACACAAGTGCCAAAAACTAGCCTTTTAGTTGGCATTGATCTCCATGAAGGGTGAGAGGAATGTATACTGCGCATGTTGGAAAGAGTGTTATTGATTATAGATTATGCAGTCATGAAAAGAAATGTAAAACAATGCACACATATAGCCGGGATTGATTCCAGTCCCAAGAGGATTTCATCATTATTGTCCATTATAAAGTCGAGGGATGCCGTGTTAATACCTTATTTTGATTCTAGTTTTTACTGTAATGTATTGCAGTACTTATGCCTGCACTGTTGAGGAGGTTTTTGGAAACAAAGCATTTCATTGCCAGTAACGCTGTTGTTAATGTATAATGACAAATGAAGTTGAACTTATCTTTAAGGGAACATTTTGGATATTTGGAATGAAGTGTTATTTGTCTATGCTTTTTTGCATTAAATCATCTGCGTAGGGCAAATATAATAAATAAAATACAATAATATATGGGTGATATAACTGCAAGATCATGTGGATAAAACACAAGCTACATTTGCCAGACTGAAAAAAATGCTAGAGTTATACTAGAGTTTGTTAATTTCGGTATTGGACAGAACAAGAGAGGTTGGCTGTTGTGATGCAAAAAAGTGTTGACATTTTGCAATTCTAGTGTGCTGACCTGAAGCGGTTCATACACATGCCATATCACAGAGAGACTTAATTTGAGGAAAAAAAGAAAGGCAAGGACCTGGCACAAGCATTTACAGTTGGGACCAGGACCTGGCACAAGCATTTACAATCGGGACCACGACAGGCCTCTCTCCAACTGCTATCTCGTCTCTCTGAAACGAGCAACCAGAACCGTATGACCTCTCTTATAGCGCAGAGTGATGCAGGAAGGGAAGTATTAAGAGAGAGGAGAAAAAAAGAGACAGTTTAAGAGAGAAAGTGATGGAGAAGGAGAGAGAGAATGAGAGAGAATTATTGCTTATGATTTGAGTTGCAATAAAATGGGTAATGCTAGACTTGCTTCATGTAGAGCCTTCTGCAATATCTTTACAGGGTGACAGCAGAATCACCACCAAGAGCCATATTTCAATATTTTGGAAAGGGGGGCATTGAAGTGCCCTTGGGCGCCGTTTGTTTTAAGTCGAGTTTATACCGAAGATTCACAACAATACGAGTTTAAAGTTTCAATTACTTGCAATAATCTGTGGTCTGCAACATTAAAACCTGTAAGTTTACGCCACTGCGACTGGACGAGACGATGTATCGTAACTCTTCTTCTCTTCAGTGTTTCTGTCAGCTTCTTGTGGCGCAGCTCCTTGCTGCCTTCATGGGAACGGGACGTCAGAGTATCATCTATAAAATTTCACCCAAATGGCATTTACTGTGTAAACTCTCTTTCTTGCTTTACACGTGGAAGAAATTCTTTCCCTTCAAAGCGTTCATTTCTCTGAGGGATACACTGTGAACACCTTGTTATCGCAGTGGGGACACATTTACAAGAGGGATATTCCGCTGTCAGACTTCCCCTGAAAGCAACTTAGCGTCCAGCATCCAGACGCACATTAAAACACTATTCAATACAAGTGGCTTTGTTGACAGGACTGCAATACAACCAGGTGCAGGGCTCTCACCAACTTTCAGGTTTCAAGGTTTTTAACTTATTTCCTTTGAAAGTTTCCTTCTGCTTTAACTCCTTGATAAGTGCCAGCTTGTTTTCCGTTGGAACACTTTATAAGAATGATTATTGTTTGGCATTTCCGATTGGCTGTTATTTAATGAAGATTTGAATGTTAAATTGCTAGCTGTTTCTGATTGGCTGCTGTTTGTTTCTCTGGGAAACTGATACATCTGTAGTTTGTCATTCAATTATGTGCTTTTTTGAGGATTTTTGATAACGATAGTAACAACAATAAAAATAACAATGGCAATAATAATTATAATCACGACAATTCAGTGGAGTCCGCTTATGGCGAACACGTCCGTCCGGGGCAATTTGATCCCTATTAGCGGACGATACTTATAACCGATTTTTAAAATTTTATTTACTGTACATGTATTTCTCATGCAGATTACCATTTAATTAACATTTATATATTTATTACGTAAATATAAAGTAATGAAACGGACAGCTTTGCTATTAAATGAAGTTTATGAACTTTCAAAGTACGTCAGTGCAATTAGGCTAGCAACAGCTTGCCGGTAGGCTACAATACTGCTCTACAAAGGCAAAGTGCAGTAACTAAGCAAACACTGAAACTGAGAAAAATGCCTTTAAAGTTTTAACACCAGCCAGTCAAACATGTTGTGGGTAGATTAGTTGTAATCCATTCATGTAATGCCTTCTTAGGAAGAAAGTTTTTTTTTGTGTTCGCTTTGTGTTATTCCTCTAACGTGTGTTTCAGTGAGCGTTATCTTTCGTTGCATAGCCCACTTTCATTCTGATGTATGTTAGGTTAGCTTTTGGTTATTGTTTTTTTCTGAAACTTTCAGCCCTTTTGTTTGTGTCAGTGCTTTCGTTTCTGTGTTTATTTTAATAAATAGCTTTCATTAATTATAACTCGCCTGGTTCCTTCTGTTTTGCACCAACGGCTCATTACAGTAGTATGCTCTGTCTGACTAATTTGCTAGCAGCAGGCTAGCCAGTAACTTATTTAGCTATCGTTATCTGATTCTAAAGCTGCCATTTGCCTCGCTAGGTGTTCATATTTTGCCATCTTCCTCACCTTTCTCTGGATATTTGCGTTTTAACGTGAGTTCAACCATCATTTTGCCACGGGATTGTGCCATGGTGTTTATGGTAGGCTAGCCGGCTGGCTTGTTGGTTCTGTGTGAGGGAGTGTTATGCCGGGACAAACAGAATTAGAATCCCCCTCGGGATAAGGCTACCAAGGCAGACCACAGTATCTGTGGTGTCAAAGCCGGGAAAACAAAGCCAGAACGCTTTGTTTTATTAGCTTGGATTTTGTAGTTACTGCAATTTTGACACTCTCGTTTCTCTGAAACTCAACAAAATTGAACCAGGAGACTTTGTCACAAGACAGAACAGATGTCACAAAGACCATTTTGAGTCTTAAATCAATTTTGACCAAATGTGTAGTTACTGCACTTTGCCTTTGTACGGCAGAATAGTTTCAGTGCATTTGAAATGAAATACTTTAAGTAAACTGTAGACTGTCAATGCCGAACTGGTTGCAGAGTTTTAAAACAAATGTAATTAAAAATATTCAGATCTAAGTAAAAAATAAAAACTGCATAACAATAACTAGCCTACAAAAAATTGCCTTCCTCTGTTTTATGTATGGGTTCTGTGCTGCTGGAAACGTCATTTCACAAACCTGTCCATTGATGGCTGGATCATGGTTTTGTCGGAGAAACACCAAGTTTCACTCCAGCATCTCGTTGGCTCATTTTTGGCAGCTTATCATAGTTCTCCAGGAGACCACAGGCGTGTTCACACTGCACCTTAGCCTAGGGCTAAGAGCTTTCTAAGCCCTGGGCTAAGGGCCTCCTAAGCCCAGGGCTAAGCAAATGTTCACACTTGCATATTTTGAAGTGGGCTAGCACCACCCTTAGCCTGGGGCTAGCTGGCCCTGCTCCGGAGCAGGGTTAGCACCAACTTTTCGGGGCTAGCCCCAGATACACGGTGCCAAAATAACCAGTGTGAAACGGGGTCAAGAATAAAACCATAGAACGTTTATTGTCCAATCACAAAACCTGCCCTTTCACTTAATTTATATACGCTTGTAACGCGCGCCGTTACTAAAACCTGCATCTGTTTTGGTCCTTTCACTCTGCAAACTTTTGCTGTTTCATTATACCTGCCAAATCCTGGCGAAGTAGTTATTGCAGCTTTCTTTGTACATAAATCTAGCAAATAAGTAGATAGAATGAAGGTTGACTAACGTTTTTCTCTTTCTTTGCGTAGTTTTAAAAATGTAGCCCAAGCAAATACCGACAGGGTGGGCATATTGATCAACCGATGTCAAGTCGTTCATTAAATCGCGGTAGCGTAACATTGATCATTTGTTAGTGATGTAGGCTATGGTAACATTATTCGCATGCCAGAAAGAACATAACATTTGTAGCATATCATAGAATATAAAATGGTATTGTGTCATATTTGTCCGTTAGCCCAGGGCTTAGGAATACAAGTGTGAATCCGTAGCCTAGGGTTAAACCTTAGCCCAGGGTTAACAAACTCTTGTGTGGACACAGGCTAAGCTAGCCAGGGCCAGTCTTAGCTGTAGGTAACCAAAAGTAACCAAACAGCTTCACGCGAGCAAAATAAGAATATCACGACAAGTAAAAAAGGTAACGAAGGAAAACAATTAGAATGAACTCATTTTATGAATTTTTATTAGTTTTTTATTTTATTTTGAAATGTATGAAAAGACCCCAAATGAACACTATAAGCAGACTACTTGATCACTATAAGCGAATTTAAACAGCATTTGTATAGGAACGATTCCGTCCCAAGCTTTATAATCACTGTAAGCGGATGAACCTTATAACCGTGATCACCATAAGCGGACTCCACTGTAATAATAATAATAATAATTGAATAATAATAATAATCATTAATATTTAGAGCAACTAGCCTACATCTTATTTGATGGTGGACGGTAAGGGACCTGGATAATGGATAGGGGGCGCTAGCCCAAAAAAGTTTGAGAACCACTGGAGACCAAAGAGGAAATGTGTTATTATGTCAATGTTCCAGTGGAATCAACTTTAATAATGATGAATATACTGAATAGTGGCTATGATAGACCATGAGCTTAAGCCAAAAGCTTTCTCTCCAAAGAAACATATTTTGAAAGGTTTGCTTGAAATAGTCATGATATTTGGAAAGCCATAGCAAACATATTATCGAATTGTAGCCAAGTGGAAATGAGGATGTTGTCAGGAAGGATGGAATAAGGGTTTACATAATCTCTATCTTATCTTGGTCGGCCTTGTGGCCTAAATATAACTTCTGTAATGTTAGAACACAACCAGTTACGATGATCAGAATGCCAATCACTTAAGACATTCTTGCTAGTTACACACAAATGTTGCACCACTTAAAAAATAACTACAAACATATTAATGGATAAAGAGTGAAAAAAAAGACATTCGTTAGCTAGGCTAGCATTAGGTCAACAATACATGTAGCCTCATTGCATAAGTGCCGTCTCTGTTCATCTTTCACCTAGGCACCACTGTCTGTGTTTTTAGATTAGAAGTGGGAGCCCCAGCGGACCATGGCACAATTTACCCTTGGGTTTAAGGGCTAGTTTAAGTGTTGGGATATAGAGTTAAGTTTAGGGATAGGAATTTCGGGGTAAATGTCAAGGTTAGAGTTAGCTTGTGATTAAGGTTAACGTTCAGGACAATAGTATTTTCAATGCACTATGTGTGCGTGTGTGTTCATTTGTGTGTTTGTGCGTATTTTGGGAAAAAGTACTAAACTTCAAAAACATTCATTAAAAACCTTTAGATGCAAATCATTTTGTGCCTTTGTCCCTTCAGGACATAGAAGGCTAGAGAAAAACATACTAAAATTACTAATCCTAATTTCATAGCCCTAGTTTTCTTAGTTCGCAACTACGCATCTGTCGGGCAGTTCAGCAAACCCACGTTAGCACAGCAGTATACCTTCACATTTATCAGAACAATTGCATAACAGAATGACAGTGAGAAATGATTATTGATGTATTTTTAATCATGTTGGGGAGGTGAAAACCCAATACATCAAGCCGCATGAAAACAGTTTAGATCTTGTGCTCAATGTATACTAAAGTACTAGGGGCTAACCCCAAGTAGCACCTTAGCGGTGACTTTTGTGTTCAAAAGTAATGCATTATATAGGGGATGGGATGTAAAGTGGCATGATCGCTGCTCAGCAGGTATTAAAACAGTGGCTCTTCAGGGGGTGAGTCTGCTGCCATCGCTGCAGCTAAATAAAGACAGATCTTCAGCCTGGCCCCACACTGGCTGGAGACTTTCTCATGTGTAAACATTGTAACCCTTTAAATGGATTTCAGCTCCATCTATCACAAATCAATTTACCTCAGTGATCAAGGGAACAAGCCTCCAAGACCCAACCACTTTCTCCTTTATATTTGGAGTGCACAAAGTTTAGATTCATGTATAATTTACTGTTTAAATTGATATTCCGTGATGCATCGTGCCTAAAAACATCTCTTAGCCGTGGTATAGAGGCCATATACGGTACCACACCCCCTCATGCATTATTGATTAAATAAACAATCAATATACATACACTACTGTTCGAAGGTTTGGGGTGACTATGAAATGTCCTCGTTTTCCATGACAACATACATGAAATGAGTTTGAATAGGAAATATAGTAAAATGAATAGTAAATATAGTAATTGACAGGGATATAAATAATGATTTTCTCTTTAACACTGTACACATCTCCCACTTCACCACCCCCAGACCATCACATTGCCTAAACCATGCTTGACAGGCGCTCCTCCTCTTCAATTTGTCTGCATTTCACAAATGTTCTTCATTGTGATCTGAACACCTCAAACTCCGATTTATCTATCCATAACATATTTTTCCAATCTTCCTCTGTCCAGTGACTGTGTTCGTTTGCCCATCTTAATCTTTTCTTTTTATTGGCCAGTCTGAGCTATGGCATTTTCTTTGCAACTCTGCGTCCCGGAGTCGCCTCTTCACTGTTGACATTGAGACTGATGTTTTGTGAGCACAATTTAATGAAGCTGTCAGTTGAGGACCTGTGAGGGGTCTGTTTTTCAGACTAGACTCTGTATTTGTTCTCTTGCTCAGTTTTCCACCGGGGCCTCCAACTCCTCTTTCTATTCTGGTTAGAGCCAGTTGTACATAGCGTTGTACAAGATCTTCAGTTGTCTTGGCAATTTCTCACATGGAACAGCTTTAATTTCTCAGAACAAGAATAGCCTGATGACTTTCAGGAGAAAGTTCTTTGTTTCTGGCCACTTTGAGTCTGTAATCAAGCCCACAATTGCTGAGGCTCCAGATACTCCACCAGCCAGTTTTATTGCTTCTTAAATCAGCACAACAGTTTTTAGCTGCACTAACATAACTGCAAAAGGCTTTTCTAATGATCACATAGCCGTTTAAAATGATAAACTTGGATTAGCAAATACAATCTGCTATTGGAACACAGGGCTAATGGCTGTTGAGAATGGGCCTCTGTACGCCTGCATAGATACTGCATTAAAAATCTGCCATTTTCAGCTACAGTAGTCATTTACAACAATAACATTGTCTACTCTTTATTACTCAATTCGAAGTTATTTTATTGGACAAAAAATGTGCTTTTCTTTCGAAAACAAGGACATTTCTAAGTGATCCCAAACCGTTTAACTATAGTGTATATATATATACACATATAAACATGTATACATATACAGCTCTGGAAAAAATTAAGAAACCACTCCTAATTTTTCTTAAATCAGCATCTCTACATGTATTGCAGCCATTCCATTCCAGTGTCTGTTAAATTCCAACACAGGCACACCTCATTTTACTTAATGAGGTACTGATTACAGTAGGTGATTACCTGAACCAAATCTAATTTAACAAGGAAAAGTTATGATCACTGGTGTGGTCATCACTATCCTCTTGCAGTAGGACCAGCTGGATGACAAAAACAGTGCAAGTAGTACCTCAAAGGTAATTAAAATTAAAAAAAAACTATTCAGCATGACAAAAGAGTTGAAAAGAAAAGCTTTGAGTGAGGAAAAGAAGGGTTCAATTCTGGCTTTACTGGCAGAGGGATACAGTGAGCGTCAGGTTGCTTCCATCCTGAAAATTTCAAAAACGGCGGTTAATTTGAACAAGATCAAGCAAAAGACATTAGGGACAATAAATGTACAGACTGGCAGTGGGCGAAAAGGACCTGACCGAGATGACATTCAACTCATTCGAGTGTCACTCAACAACTGTAGGATGACATCAAGTGACTTACACAAAGAATGGCAAACAGCAGCTGGGGTGAAGTGCACAGCGAGGATCGTTCGTAAACAGGCTCCTAGGGGCAGGGCTATAGTCGTGCAAAGCTAGAAATAAGCCCTTCATCAATGAGAAGCAAAGAAGAGCCAGGCTGAAGTTTGCAAAAGACCATAAGGATTGGACCGTAGAGGAATGGAGTAAGGTCATCTTCTCTGACGAGTCAAATTTTCAGCTTTGCCTGGAGTGGCCTACAAGCCACAGTGTCTCGCACCCACTGTGAAATTTGGTGGAGGATCGGTGATGATCTGGGGATGCTTCAGCAAGGCTGGAATCGGGCAGATTTGTCTTTGTGAAGGACACATGAATCAAGCCAAGTACAAGGTTATCCTGGAAGAACACCTGCTTCCTTCTGCTCTGACAATGTTCCCCAACTCTGAGAATTGGTTTTTCTAGCAGGGCAATGCTCCATGCCAGGTCAATCAAGGTGTGGATGAAGGACCACCTGATCAAGACCCTGTCATGGCCAGCCCAATCTCCAGACCTGAACCCCATTGAAAACCTCTGGAATTTGATCAAGAGGAAGATGGATGGTCACAAGCCATCAAACAAAGCCGAGCTACTTGAATTTTTATGCCAGTAGTGGCTTAAACTCACCCAGCAGCAATGTGACAGACTGGTGGAGAGCATGCCAAGACGCATGAAAGCTGTGTTTAAAAATGAGAGTTATTCCTCCAAATATTGATTCCTGACCTCTTTCTAGGTTAAAACATTTGTATTTTGTTGTTAAAAAATGAATATGAATTTGTTTTCTTTGCATTATTTGAGGTCTGAAAACAATGCATTTTTTTTGGGTTATTTTGACCAGTTGTTGTTTTCTACAAATAAATGTGTTTGTTGTTTTCTACAAATAAATTATAATATTTTTATTTGGAATTTGGGAGTAATGTTGTCAGTGGCTTATAGAATAAAACAAAAATGTTCATTTTACTCAAACACATACCTGTGAATAGTAAAATCAGAGAACTTAATTTTGCAGTGATCTCTTAATTTTTTTCCAGAGCTGTATATATGTATATGTGTATATATATATATATATATATATATATACAGGTGCTGGTCATATAATTAGAATATCATCAAAAAGTTGATTTATTTCAGTAATTCCATTCAAAAAGTGAAACTTGTATAATGTATACATTCATTCCACACAGACATATTCCACACAGACATACACAGATATATTTCAAGTGTTTATTCCTTTTAATTTTGATGATTATAACTGACAACTAATGAAAACCCCAAATTCAGTATCTCAGAAAATTAGAATATTGTGAAAAGGTTCAATATTGAAGACACCTGGTGCCACACTCTAATCAGCTAATTAACTCAAAACACCTGCAAAGGCCTTTAAATGGTCTCTCAGTCTAGTTCTGT